>VYZV01007183.1:2193-12741 GCA_013401275.1 Pandion haliaetus | reverse complement strand
CCATGCTCCAACTGGAATCCTGTTTCAGAAATTCCCTCATGCGACTATTTAAAGGTTCTTTTATATCTCTCTTTTCATGGACAGCATATACCTAGTTATCTTTCTGCCTTTTAGCTTAAATGCTGTCCATATCCCTTGTCATTTACACCAAAGTATTCATAAAGACTAACACTATCCTCTTCTCAGCCCTTTTCTTCGCTTGACTAAACACGCCTACCTCTTTTTCTAACATGATCAGTTCTCCATTCTCATTCTACTAGCTCTTATCTGCACCTATTCCACTTTGTGTCCAGCTGCCATGATCCAACTGTACCATCCGGTTATTTGAAGACATTACACATACTTATAAGTCTCGTATATACCATTAGACTTTGAATTAGTTGTGTGTTTGAGTTTGGGATATATAATTCACAATATTAGCTTTGATATTTTGGAACTATTGTAGTATTTAACAGCACCTTGGCTGCAAACTCCTTGAATACAAGTAACATGGGGTCAAGTACAAAAACACTAGGCCAATAGTCTAGATTTGAAATTAGGCTGTATGGCCTGTTCATGCAAAACCAGCAGCTTTTAAACATGCAAATTTGTTACAGATTAGTTTTATCAGTATGATCAGCCTCTGTTTTTAATATTTTAAGTAGTATAATTTAATTTTAGGATGTTAAGTATTATGCTAGTAACAAGAAATAAACGCAACAATAAATATCTGTCATTTTTATGACAGGTTCTGTGATTATAGTATGTAAAGACCACTTAAACAGTTTGAGAATATTCTTCTAAGCATTTGTTCATATCCATATGTTATGTCTGGAGAGCTATTTGCTCACTTTGGCTAATTTTCTTTCTAAATAATCTCTATTTATTTTCATGACCAGTAGTAATTATAGACAAATTATTTTTTAAAGAATACACTGGAGTTTCTTTAGACTTTTTGTCGGTTTACAACAGGCTACAACGCACATTATAGTAATGTTCGTTGTTAGGTGGCCACTTTAGGATGAAATTGTCAGAACATATGGTAGGATAGGAGAAGACCGTGACAAAAAGAGAAAGCATTTAACTGGATTAATTAATCAGGAAGATTTCCTAATACTACCCCAACAGCCAGTCATCACAGTTCTAGAAAGTAATGGATATATAGCTCAATATAATGTAGGACTATTTACTCACTGTGGACTACGTTATGTCTGGTCCACCCAGCTGTATACTACAGGATATGGCGATGGCTCATCAAATACACAAAACAGCTGCTGTGAGTGCATGGGAATATACCGTCATCATCTTCTTTGCCTAGCAAAAGTGAGAACTGGTATATTTAGCACTTGAGGTCCGGTCCTCAAGAGGAGTAACTTCAACTGAGCTGTAATCACTTACAGAAGTGAAAGATCCTGTGTTCAGATTGTATAAAAGGTTGTCCCTTGTCAAAATACTATACTACTAGAACTGAAGACCAAATTGACATGAAGTTGTGGTCTATGAACTCTTTGAAAAAATTCAAAGTGATTTGCACCACCTTAACAGTTTAAAGTTTCTGGCAGTTCCATAAAATACTTACATTGCCCATAGATATTTTGACCAATGAGACATTTATCATAAATTTATCATTAAACATCGTTAATATATGAGCAACATGATCCACAAATACATCTTATTTACCGATATGAAACCACATTAAGTTTCAAACACTTTTAGCTTACTGCATTATTCAGGAAGGATATGCATGAGTCTGACTGGTGTTCCTTACATGCCAATTAATATAAGTACTATAAGTATGCAAGTTACTGTAAACTGTAAAAGAGGGTAAGAAGAGACTCACTGTTAAATCAGATGTGCCTGAAAGAAAAACGCAAGTAAAAATCTTATTTTCTTCTATTTCCAAAATAACTCTTTGTTTACAGGGCATGTTTTACAGGTTGGCACTCAATAATTAATGCAAATAGAAATAAAAAAAAAATATTGTTGAACAAGCTTAGTGTAAAAAATTCTATAATCATAAATTATGTATACTTTACACTACATAAACACACAGGTATTTCTTAATGTAAAAATTATACAGAGTTCTGTATAAGCAGACATAAATACATATGTATATACAAGGCACTTCAAGAAATTTTAACACTAGAATTTGAAATTTAAAAGATTATCAGATAAACTTGCCACCTAAGGTTCCTACATATTCTTATAGATGACTTATGATATATGCAGATCTATGAAAAATATAAGTAATTACATACATCCATCAAGTAAAATACACAGCTAACTGCCAAAAGCTAGGCAAGCTTACTGAAGCTACATACACACTTCTTATTTTACTCAGATGCAGCATACTTTGAAGAATACAAATACATATGAATAGCAACTGAAGTTTGGAATTTGTTTTACTGATACTGATAATTAACACTGAACAACGTGGTTCCATAATGCAAAAGACACTTAGAAAAAATACGTAAACAGTAAATAAATATACTCAGGAGACAAATACCAAATATTTCACAGTACAAAGTCCCTTTCTCTCTGCTTACATCGTATGCTGATAAAACAGGTTACTTCATGATGNGGGGGGGTTAGTGGTTTGTTTGGTTTGGGTTTTTTTCTTATTTTTAAATCTTACTTGCTAACTACTTTAGCAAATCAGAATACTCTAAATCCTGAAAACTAAATTTTTCACTGATCTTCTGAGCACTTAACCAGCTCCAAGTCTACTTACGCGTTTTTCACTCCAACCTCTACATCCTCATTTTTAGCCAGTTCCGTGTACCTTCCATTCTGCTCTGATTTCAACAGAAGTAGCCTCAACTCTACTTCTCACAGCACTGCTCAGCAGTTTGCATGAACATGACATAAACTCATAGTAACATCCAGAACACCTGGTAAGCACTTAAAACCACAGGACAATTTCAAGAAGTTTTCACAGGTATTTTCCAAACACTTACAACTTGAGTGGGATCATGGGTCTTTTCACACATAGTAGCAAGCTCCTAAGCCCGACCAGACCAGAATGCCCACACAAAGGTCCATAATTTGGTTTTCGGACCCATTCAATCTTTTGAGCGTTCTGCCACACTAGAAGATTGCTACATGCTGTGACAGCTTTTTAGAGGCCAGTCACCAGGATCTTTTGCATGAAGAGCAAGCTTACTATACAGAGGTCACTAAGCGTGCATCAGTGCTACCAATTTTCAATCACTATTGATGGAGCTCCAATCTGAAGAAGCATGATGAACGTGAAAAGCTCTGTAACCTACAACTTTTCGCTTAGTAAACACCTTTGCCACTGCAATGCATTATTATTTTAAGAAAATAAGTAAAAGTGTTATACATAATAGTTGCTTATTGGATTTGGACTATTTATAATCTTGTATTAACAATTCTTTCTAAATACTATTGAAATCTAGATATTCTTCACAGGAAAATTTAGTCATTTTACCTAGTTTCTAAGAGTGAATGGTTCATACAGTATTTTGAATCAAGTTGTTAGCTGTTATTCAAAGCAGTTACCTTTATCCTTGAGACTTTTGCTTGACATTCTCCGAAATGTTAAGGTGATAGAAGTACTGGAGAAGAGTGAAAGAAATTGCATCATGTGCTCCATTTCCCTTTTTCTTCCTAATAATTTCTGTCCTTCAAAAATATGTTTGCAATATATTTAACATTTTAAATATAAATATAACCAGATTACATCATTATTCTAACCTCTGTTAATCACATCTGAAACTTGTTTGTAGATAACATCTTTGCAAATTAGATGAATAGAAGGAAACTCAAATGTAAGAAAATCTGCACAGTGATTTTTTTTGTATATGTCAGAAAAGGAACAGCACAGATTACAGAAATAAAATTATCATGGTCTTTTGTAACAAAATAGTGACAAATACTTGAAAACTGACCAAAACAACATTTATATGTACAGTTAGTACATGAATAAAAGGTTTTGATTACTGATGAGCAAAATACAAAAGTAATTAAGTCAGTCATCTTCATCGAGGGCCCAGCTTAAATGCCTGTATGCAAACATACGTAGCATGGGAAATAAACAAGAGGAGTTCATGTGCGCACGCCTGCAGGGCTATGATCTTACTGGCATCACAGAGACATGGTGGGATGGCTCCTATGACTGGAACGTTGGAACGGAAGGATACAGGCTCTTTAGGAAAGACAGGCAGGGGAGATGAGGAGGGGGTATCACCCTCTATGTCAATGACCAGCTGGAGTGCATGGAGCTTTGCCTGGGGATGGATGAGGAGCCAACCAAGAACTTACGGGTCAGGATTAAAGGGAGGGCAGGCACAGGTGACATTATAGTGGAAGTCTGCTACAGGCCACCCAACCAGGAAGACCGAGCAGCTGAGGCCCTCTACAAACAGATAGGAGCAGCCTCACATTCACAAGCCCTGGTCCTCATGGGGGACTTCAACCACCTTGATATCTGCTGAAGGGACAACACAGCGGGGCATAAGCAATCCAGGAGGTTCCTGGAATGTGTTGATGACAACTTCTTCTCCAAGTGAAGAGGAGCCAACAAGGAGAAGTGCTAGTCTGGACCTTGTTCTCACCAACAAGGAGGGGCTGGTGGGGAATGTGAAGCTCAACGGCAGCCTTGGCTGCAGTCACCATGAAACAGTGGAGTTCAAGATCCTTAGGGCAGTGAGGAGGGATGCACAGGAAGGTCGCTACCCTGGACTTCAGGAGAGCAGACTTTGGCTTTTTCAGGGATCTGCTTGGTAGAGTGCCATGGGATACAGCCCTGGAGGGAAGAGGGACCCAAAAAAGCTGCTTAACATTCAAGGGTCACCTCCTCCAAGCTCAGGAGCGATGCCTCCCAACAAAGAGGAAGTCAGGCACAAACACCAGGAGGCCTGCATGGATGAACGAGGAGCTCCTGGACAAACTCAAACACAAAAAGAAAGCCTACAGAGGGTGGAAGCAAGGACAGGTAGCCTGGGAGGAATACAGAGAAATTGTCTAAACTGCCAGGGATCAGGTTAGGAAAGCCAAAGCCCTGATGGAATTAAATCTGGCCAGGGACGTCAAGGGCAACAAGAAAAGCTTCTATAGGTACATCGATGATAAAAGGAAGACTAGGGAAAACATGGGCCCTCACCAGAAGGAAATGGCAGACCTGGTGACTGGGGACATGGAGAAGGCTGAGGTACCCAATGACTTTTTTTGCCTCAGTCTTCACTAGCAAGTGCTCCAGCCACACCACCCAAGTCCCAGAAGGCAAAGGCAGGTACTGGGAGAATGAAGAACTGCCCACCATAGGAGAAGATCAGGTTTGAGGCCATCTAAGGAACGTGAAGGTGCAGAAGTCCATGGGACCTGACGCACCCCATGGGTCCTGAGGGAACTGGCGGATGAAGTGGTTAAGCCACTATCCATTATATTTGAGAAGTTGTGTCAGTCTGGGGAGGTTCCCACTGACTGCAAAAGGGAAAACATAACCCCCATTTTTAAAAAGGGAAGAAAGGAAGACCTGGAGAATAACAGGCCAGTCAGTCTCACGTCTGTGCCCAGCAGAATCATGGAGCAGATCCTCCCGGAAACTATGCTAGGGCACATGGAAAATAAGGAGAAGACTGGTGACAGCCACCATGGCTTCCCTAAGGACAAATCGCACCTGACGAATTTGGTGGCCTTCTGCGGCAGGGTTACAGCCTTGGTGGATAAGGGAAGAGCAACTGACATCATCTACCTGGACTTGTGCAAAGCATTTGACACTGTCCCGCACAACATCTTTGTCTGTAAACTGGGGAGACATGGATTTGACGGATGGACGACTCGGTGGATAAGGAACGGGCTGGATGGTCACACTCAAAGAGTTGCGGTCAATGGCTTGATGTCCGAGTGGAGACCAGTGACAAGCAGCGTTCCTCATGGGTCGGTATTGGGGCCAGCACTGTTTAACATCTTTGTCGGCAACATGGACAGTGGGACTGAGTGCACCTTCAGCAAGTTTGCCAACAACACCAAGCTGTGTGGTGCAGTTCACATGCTGCAGAGAAGGGATGCCATCCAGAGGGACCTTGACAGGCTTGAGAGTGGGGCCCGTGTAAACTTGATGAAGTTCAACAAGCCCAAGTGCAAGGTCCTGCACACGGGTCAGGGCAATCCCAAGCACAAATACAGGCTGGGTGATGAGTGGATTGAGAGCAGCCCTGAAGAGAAGGACTTGGGGGTGTTGGTTGATGAGAAGCTCAATATGACCCAGCAATGTGTGTTTACAGCCGAGAAAGCCAACCGTATCCTGGGCTGCTTCAGAAGAAGCGTGACCAGCAGGTCAAGGGAGGTGATTCTCCCCCTCTACTCTGCTCTTGCGAGACCCCACCTGGAGTACTGTATTCAGTTCTGGGGCCCACAACATAAGAAGGACATGGACCTGTTGGAGCGAGTCCAGAGGAGGGCCATGAAGATGATCAGGGGGCTGGAGCACCTCTCCTGTGAAGACAGGCTGAGAGGGTTGGGGTTGTTCAGCCTGGAGAAGAGAAGGCTCCAGGCAGACCTTATAGCAGCCTGCCAGTACCTAAAGGGGCCTACAGGAAAGCTGGAGAGGGACTTTTTGCAAACGCATGTAGCGATAGGACAAGGGGTAATGGCTTTAAACTGAGAGAGGGTAGATTTAGATGAGATGTAAAGAAGTTCTTCACTGTGAGGGTGGTGAGGCACTGGAACAGGTTACCCAGAGAAGTTGCAGATGCCCCATCCCTGGAGGTGTTCAAGGGGCTTTGAACAACCTGGTCTAGTGGAACGTGTCCCTGCCCACGGCAGGGGGTTGGAACTAGATGATCTTTACTGTCCCTTCCAACCCAAACCATTCTATGATTCTGTGAATTCTCATTGTTGCATTCAAGAAACAGCTAAGGTGCAGAGTAGGGTAAAGTGTCATTGAAAAGTGTGTATTGATGCTTGCTTGATACCTGGAAGATGAATTACAGTTCTATTAATTCACGTTGGCAGATTGGACTTGGCAAGCATAATAGTGAGATAGCTTTCATGACATGCATTGAGCTGAAGGACCATAACCCACAGCACTTAGGATAAAACAATTTACAAATTGTCTGTCAGTTGTCTGTCTGTCTTTCATACTTTAGGAAATCATGCAGGATCCTCAACTAGTACCAGCCACAATTAATTCTTTTTCTGTGTGAAATTCTTAAAAAACTCATGATTTACCTAGTGTCACCACCACGATAAGCTAGTAACAGTGACAGAAATTAAAGACCAGGTAACAGTATGAAAACAGGCATTAAAATTAGAACACCATTACTTCTGTAAGTGTTTTATCAAAAATCAGTAAAATTATGAATCCTCTGTACAGCTCATATGAATCACATACTGTAAATTCATTCTGATTAATTACTTATTTTCTGTATTGTCTCGTGTTTTATCATTTTGGAAAGCTCTGCAGCAGATATCTTAAGTACAAATACCTGAACTAAACTTAGGAGATTTGGGAGGCTTACAGCTTCTTGATTTAATTGCATTACATGTCTATAAGTAGGAAGCAATTTAGTTTGAAGTGGTGCTTATGCATTATTTCTTTACAGCTTCTCAACAACATTGCTGTTAAATTCTTAGCATTCAACAGATTCTGGGTTTATAATTTAAGTAGAAAAAGTGATGCACACATTTTCATTTTAATTATGTAGCTTAAGAAATGTCCAGTAAGCATACGATCTTTTAATTTTACAATCACTAACAATCAAAAAGCAACTTTTTTCCCCATGATTGGTAAATTATTCAGCCATTGTGTTATGAAATTACAGGTTGTAAATTCTAGGAAATATCACAACTTTCTAATTTTATATTATCTATATACAGGAGAACTGCCACTGTTTAATATATGTTAACAAGAATGCCAAGCACTTACATTTAATTAAAGCTATACATCATTCTAGATAATTAGTAATAATGAAGAAGAATTACCACCCTAAATAAAGCAAATACTATTATTTCAACTGAAACTTGAAGTCTGAATTCAAAACCCCAAAATAAACTCTTGGGAATGCAAATGCACTATTATGCAAACTGTTTTCTTTAAGTATGATATAATTTATGTAATGAAATAAATCTATGCTGTTAAAATATTTAGCAGAACTGAGAATAATGAGTAGAGATAGGATTAGTTTAATTAGTTTACTGAAATGGAGTTCTTATAGTGGCTAAGTGTGATACATTAGCTTTTGTCACTTAGAATAAAAAAAGAGGTAATTAGTTCTCATTCAAATATATTGTTTTCTTTGAAGAAGGAATTGTAATATTTTAGCCTGCATAATAAAAGACAATACATGGAGCATAAAACTTATCTCCTTCATCCAAGAGTATATCTATGATAAATAAGAAGAAAATAGGAAAAGCTTAAGTATTCAGGAATGTAGTCTTGAATACACAGATTTAATTTACACTGGTGCAACTCCACGGATTCAAATGAAATTACAACTACTCAAATTGACGAAGTCCATTCATCGCTTATCCCTGCCTAATTTAAGAGTTGTAACAAATTTCATCTCACTATTCGAGAACTACTTCATTACTCAGAAAATCCTGTACCGGTGTCCTAAATCAAGGCTTTCACCAGACTGACTCAAAATCAAGAAGAGGAATGTCTTCCTCAATAATATTTACTGTCGAATCATAAACATATCCATTGTAAAGTCAGGACCTAATTTTATTCCCATAAAAATAAGAAAAACAACACTTAAGTATCCTTTTACAGTAAGTATCATTTCAGAGCCAGAAAACTACTTAATGGCAATTGTACATTTCTGAAGACAGCTGTATGGAACATATTCAGCAAGGAATAAAAAGAAAATAGTTTATCCATCTTTTTGAAGAACATGGTAAATTTAAATTTTCTCTGTTAAGAATGGGGATATTATTCCAATCAAGCAATAAAAATTTATTTAAACTAGANACGGAATACAGAGAAATGAAAGTCTTGCAAAGCAATTGCATATATTTTTCAGTTAATACAACAAAAGTTATGAATCTACCAAATTTAATTTTACTTTAAATAAACACTCAGAAAGGGGAAACCCTCTGCTGTAGCGTACTGAAAAGCCTCAGGCATTAGTATAACAACACATGCCATCTATCATTTAATTTTGCTTTTTTTGGAACAGTTTTGTTGCATATGTGGGAGCTATTTAGCATTCTGGATTGTAGAGTTTGGATGATTCCATAAACAAGCTTAAAAGGGTTCCTAATAGCAAGTCCGTCAAAAAAGATGAGCTCTCCCATTTTTTGTATCTTCCAGCCATACAGACTTACACATAGCACTTTAGCCAGAAATTCATAATAATTATGAGAATATAAGAAATACAGCTTGTACTTGGCTTCCATTGGAGTATTTATGTTGCTGGTTTGGACTGAACAATAACATAAACAACTGAGCTCTGAGGGGCACAAGAAACATAAAAGTCATACAAAGTATTCATCTCCATATATTTGTCAATTTTTCCTACTTGTATCTCACTAATTTCAGACATTCACCTCCCAGATGATTTTGAAAACTAAACCCCATACTTCAGAACAGCAGAATTGCAAGCTTTAGCTTTTTTCAAATATCCTGATGTTGTTACATTAAGTGAGTTGTCATACTCCTGTTGGGAAAGTGGGAAGTGTTGCGATTTATGCATCTTAGAAAACCATCACTGTATTACTAATTGGCCAGTTGAAATACATAAAAGTACCTCATGCAATGATGATGATGTTATTGAGCTTGGAAATGTGCTTCTTCTGAACAGAAAACACATGGTCCTGAAACTGATAATGTGAAGTATTACACTGATCTTCTACTGTTAGATTATAAGGAAGCAACATTATAATAGTATTTGGAATTCTAGAAATCAGTACATTACTCATTGATATCACAATGAAGACAGGAAGGGAACTACACAATTTAATTTGCATCTTTTAATTGTAAAGTCCGAACAATAAATTCAAAAGAAATGAACTTGCTGCATGATGTAATGAAGATAATCAAAATCGGAGATGATTTAATAAAACCAAAGCACACAGTTTGATACTCAAGAAGCTGATACATAATTCATAAAGTTGCCATATTTGGTCACTACGTCAAATATATACTAGTAGTAAGTTATTATACTAATAAGTTATAATACTAGTAGTAAGTTATTCTGAGCACCGGCTATGAAGCGAAAAGATTCTTAAACATGAGCAGTGAGCATAGAAAAAGCTTTTTGCCTCATTTCTCAGTATTATAATTGACTGTTTACTGTATGGTTTCCATGAAACTGAAGACTAAACTGATGTTTATGGTTTTATGTACATATTTTCTTATAGGCACTCATTCCTCCCTCCTCCAAAGGAAAATACAGTGGGCTTTGGATATCCATAGTAAAAATGCTGAAATCACTATAAAGTACACAGAATGATGGAATTCCCTTTACAGTTACCCATTAGAGAGGATGTGATACAATATTGGCCCATACATTACAATTCTAGAGATAACACTAATCCCCAGGTGCTGCTAGGAGCACTAACTCAGCAAAGCTTTACTTGTTATAAGAGAGAGGGGGAAAGAAA
>VYZV01007181.1:83019-97106 GCA_013401275.1 Pandion haliaetus | reverse complement strand
AGATTTCCTGACAACTAAATCTGACCAAAGGCAGTAAGTAGCTGTGGTAGTAGTTCACTAGAGTAGTTCACTAGCAGTGTTTCACTAGAGGAGAGTCATGTTCAGCTGAGGTGCTGGGACTAGACTTCAACAGGTCTATCCTAGTAGATCACTCGATATAGATCAGCATAACAAAAGGGGGAGGTGGGCCCAGTGCCCCCATCAGGCCTGTTAAAGAATAGGGAGGTGGCAAAAGGAACTGGAACATTTTGTGTACAGACTAATGCTAACAGTCTGCCAGAAGAGAAAGAGCAAGGAATTGCTTGTACCCTTTTTGCAAGAAAATGGATTGATATTGGCTGTAGCAAACCAATGTCTATGAATCTGGTGAAGGTTAGCATGAGAACAAGTGGAAATTATCCCAGCAGTACACCTCTGTGCAGACTTAAAGGCGCCAATATCCTTGAGTCACTCAAAGGCTACAAATGGATAGAAACCCTTCCCCAATTATGGTCTCCCTGAAAAAAAGAATGTGGGTGTGTCTGGGTCAAGTACTGAGTATGGGTCCTGACTCTCCACCACAGAAACAGGGTAAGTACCCTTAGGCTGCACAGGAAAGCCTAGAGCCCACCATCTCACCAGTTGAGCAGGGAGTAAACGTACAAAAGTCAAGCACCTGTAGCAGTTTATCTTGTCCTGAATGACACAATATTCCACGGCCACATTCAAACCGTGTGCATTACACAAGAAAAAGGGGTAGAAACCAGAAAGAAATTTTAACCAAATTATTGAGACTTTTTCAATATAGAAGTGCTTGGGGGTTTTTTTTGTTTTCATTTTCCATAATGATTAGGATTCTTAGATTAGACTCTTAAGATTTCAAAGATACTAATGATAAATTCTTGCCTTTATATAGGTATGTTTCCTTTCTGTCCATAACAAGATTTTGAGTATAACATGGCCAAACAACCAAGTAACTATACATTAGATTTGGCCAGTGGCAGAAAGGTAGCAGAAGGAGTAAATGCTACCAAATCAATCAAATGCTCCATTGCAAGAAGCATTCAACATTCTCCAATCAGAGATACACAATATTAATGGAGATCTTGGCTAATAGCAAAAGTTTTTAGATATTTAGCTTCCACTGGAAAATGGAATTTTCAGCAGAAGGTATGTATATTAACATTTCAAAGGAATTAGATCTTATATTCTTAATAGATATTCCTTAGCTAGATCACACTATCAGAATTACCATTAACAACAATTAAAGAATTAAGTGGCTGATCTTGTAAAATTACGATATAAAATTGTACAGGTCTTATATCATTGTCAAAAGTGTTTTGAAAGAAAATATACGAATATGCACTGAAGTCAGTAGTTTTAGAGAGTCCACTAAACAAAACAGAATCACCTCCCTAAATTAACTTGACACAAATAGTGTGGGAGACACTGTAGGTGATTAAGTCACTAATGTAGCAGAAAGACACATGCAGTTCTGGTTATAATTTTTATTCCCAACAGTGATTATCTGAAGCTGTAAACAGTGAAAAAAATTAGCCTCTCCTTATTGGCTAGAACTTTGAAAATCTCTGTATTACTAACAGTATGTACAAATGTTCCAGTTAAAGGGAATGCGATGCTTCAAAACTGAGAAGCTTTTCCAAAGCGCCCATTTTCTCACCATGTGGTAGACAAGTTAGTACTCCTTTTAAAGAAGTTATTCTGGCACTATAGATTGCCTTTAACAAAAGGATAAAATCTCAGTCATTAAGCTAGTTATAGAAAATACCAACCATCGCCTCAAGGTCAAAATACCACTGAATATGCTAATTATTGATGTACATTTAGCCAGACCAGCACCATGCTTTCACTACACTATTTAAGGATGACATTGTTACCTCTATTTTTTTGTCACACAAAAAAAAATTATCCTGCTGTTCTGAGAACAGCACAACTGCTGGGACTGAGAGGAATGAACCTGAAGAATATAGCATCACCTACTTAATATTTGTCATTATGCATTACTCCTTACTGTGTATAGAGGCGCCTGTCCTATGGAAATAATAATTAGAAAAACTGCATTTAAAACCCAGCACAATTCTATTGTATGTATGCATTTTTGTATCACTAATGGATATTTTAACATCCCAGAGTTTCATTTGCTTTTCTCTCATCTAGTTTTAAATATCCAATATATGTGGTTTCCTTTGGAATCTACTCTATGGCCAAAAAGCACTAAGTATTTAATACTCTATTCTACACAAATAAATATAGTAAAAAATGTTCTTTAAAAAAATCTTCCTAAATTACAGTAAATTTTTTGAAAAAAATGGTTGTTTCAAGCAGTCTACTTACCAAGAATAATTTTGTTTCTCTTTCTTGAAACTTCTTACTAGCTCCATAACAGTCAGGGAGGGGTTGGTAATTTCAGGTACTGCATAGATCAAATCTACAGCATCTATGATTTCAAATAATCTTTAAAAGCATGTAACCAGTGGCATTATATGTCACAGGCTGCTTAACATATTTCATTATACCTACTTGTACATTTTCCTATCATCCTAAATGATTAATCTTTTTTTTTCTTCTGTGTTTATACCCTTTGGAGTACACTTATCTAAATGCATAGTGAGGTTTACAAAACACTGCCTGACATTAAACACCTCTTTATATAGCCCAAAGAGAAGTCAGTTCCAGGGAGCACTGACTGTTATTTTCCCACCTACTTTCTTTAGTGTCATGCCTTCACAAACAAACAAAATATGTGAACAGCATCAGCTTTAACTGATGTATCACAAGAGCTGTATTACTGGAGGCAGCTTAAGAGGCTCTACTTACTGTGAGGCAATGATTCTAATGGCTTTTGCACTTAAATTACTTAATACTGCCTAAGGGTGGTTTATACTATCTTAAGAGGATCAGACCAGTGCATACAGACTTAAAATGGTGTTGCAAAAGTGGCAAAACATGGTTGTATACACCTCTTAATCCGCATCACTGAAAATACAGAGAAACAATATCAAAGTTATTTTATCTTAATAGTATTTTCTTTCATATAAGAATTTTAATTAGATTTACTAGGTGGTAAGAGCAAGGAACTTTGTTTTCCATTTGTGAAAACAGCCAAAAACAAATTAGATGTCATTCTGCTATTACCTCCGATTTTCCATAAATGAGAAGAAGGAGGAAGACAAGAAAACATTAGCATAAAATGAGATTAAGTGACAGGCCCTAATTTTCCCCATATCAACTTTAACAGTGAAAGGGCTAAATTCTTACTAAAAAAAAAATGAAGTTATCTAACAATACCTAATAAGGCATTTCATACCTTCTTATTATACAATGGTATTTCAGCATAACAACTAGGATTTAGCCTATCTTACTATCATTTTACCCGGTTAGGATGTGCCACTACCTTAGCAAGTAGTGTAGAGCTATGGGAATGGATCTGCAAAGAACAACTGGTGATTAGAGTAAACTCCAGAAGTGTCTCAGGGTTGTTTCAGCCAGAGCCCAGTTTCACTTCACCCCAGAAGAACTGAATCTATGTTCTCTGGGGCCATGGGGCAGCATGTATCCAAGTTGGGGCTATCTGGAAATTCTCTATGAAAGTGAACTTCTATTCTGAACTAAAACACTAATATAGGTACACCCCATGAGTTTGAAAAAGTGTCCTCTAAGCCCTCTTAATAACCTAGTCCTTAGAAACCCAGATCTGAACTTAGATATGCAGTATCTTGACCGGCTTGAGAGGTGGGCCTGTGTGAATCTCATGAAGTTCAACAAGGCCAAGTGCAAGGTCCTGCACATAGGTCAGGGCAATCCCAAGCACAAATACAGGTTGGGCAATGAGTGGATTGAGAGGAGCCCTGAGGAGAAGGACTTGGGGGTGTTGGTTGACAAGAAGCTCAACATGACCCAGCAATGTGTGCTCACAGCCCAGAAAGCCAGTCACATCCTGGGCTGCAACAAAAGAAACATGACCAGCAGGCCAAGGGAGGTGATTCTCCCCTTCTGCTCCACTCTCGTGAGACCCCACCTGCAGTACTGCATTCAGCTCTGGGGACACCAACATAAGAAGGACATGGACCTGTTGGAGCAAGTCCAGAGGAGGGCCATGAAGATGATCAGAGGGCTGGAGCATCTCTCCTATGAAGACAGGTTGAGAGAGTTGGGGTTGTTCAGCCTGGAGAAGAGAAGGCTCTGGGGACACCTTAGAGCAGCTTTCCAGTACCTAAAGGGGGCCTACAGGAAAGGTGGGGAGGGACTTTTTACAAGGGCATGTAGTGATAGGACAAGGCACAATGGCTTTAAACTGAAAGAGGGTAGATTTAGATTAAATGGGGGGAAGAACGTCTTCCCTGTGAGGGTGGTGAGGCACTGGAACAGGTTGCCCAGAGAGGTTGTGGATGCTCCATCCCTGGAAGTGTTCAAGGCCAGGTTGGATGGGGCTTTGAGCAACCAGGTCTAGTGGAAGGTGTCCCTGCCCATAGCAGGGGGTTGGAACTAGATGACCTTTAAAGTTCCCTTCCAATCCAAACCTTTCCATGATCCTACGATCTGTGGTGTCCTAACCAAGGGATAGTTGGATTAAAAAAAAGGGGACTTCACCAATTCTCTAGTCACCTTCTGCAATACTTAACTTGGGTTTTCTACTGCTGCATACTTGGGTTTATTAACCTAGTATCTTAGATACTGACTTCAGATGTCATTTATTCCAAAAGGATGCAAAATGTGCAAATACTATACACATTTAATATCATCAGTGCCTACCTCCATCTCATAATCCTAGCACACTGAAAGGAAAATTTTTGAGCAGATCAAAAATAGTCATGTGATATATTACAGGCAATGCTATAGTTGTGTCACCTAAGCAAAGCTAATCTTTTTATGTATGTTAATTTAAAATACTATTCCTTGTTTAATTTCTATAAATACATTTTACTTCAGATAAGCCAGAAGCAGTTTTAAAATAATACTGACATGAGCCTATGAAATACCATATCAAAGAGTGTTCCAGTAAATCTTGGCAGATTATACACATTTGGGGTTTGATTCTGCAATTTCAAGGCTCCCACTCATTTCTATTTTGCTGGACTCTTTCTAATATGTCCATTAACTCAAATAGTAAATGAGACCAATACAGTGAAAGGATGACAAGTAGGTGTAGCCTGATGTCTGAAAAGTCTGTGTTATCAACAATAACCTGTGTTTGGGAGTTCCTGGAAACTGCCAAAACTTTGCCCCCACACCTATGCTTGGAAACTGTTTATTACACTGCACCAGCAGCATAAAGGGACCTTAAACCAGATGTGGAGTCTACAACAATCATATATAGCTACAGTGATAACTGTATAAAACAGTATATATTTATACTCTAGTATACTGTTACTGGAGTTATAACAGTAAAATCCACATAGGTCTAAGCATGAACAGGAGTCCACACTTGGATTTTCAGTTGCTGAAGTAGTTGCAAGCTTCAATCATATATATGTCCCGTATCAAATCAGCAACATTACTTGCTATGAAAATTACAGTACAAGGTCAAACCTCTAGTTTTATACTTCTTATATGTAAAGAACATGAAGAAATTAGAACACAAAACTACACTTGTAAATTAGTATTGAATAATAACAGAAATATTTATTAAAAATAAAATATGCTATTTCAAAGAATTCAGTTAAAAATGAGAATAGGAGCAATGATGAAAAATTAAGTGAATTATTTGATCAATTGTTTATGTGACATTTTGAGGCTGCAACATTTTACAGAAATGCCAATTATTGAGACCATAATTAGCTATACTGTAATTCCATAGTCAATCACTTTGTACCAGTTAGTGGATATTGTATTACTTTCTGGACAGAAAAAATGGATGTAACATTCCAGTAGCTATTTTACTGACACAGATCATAAACATGGTGTTATTTCTTACTCTTGGATAGTACTTCTTTATTTGTCTTTATAATGCTGTGTTTTACCTATGAATGAAACTTTCATGGGAGGAAAAAGGTGATTTTCAAATAGGTACGGATCAGCCACACAAAAAAACAGGACTATGACCTTGAACAGGATTGTGCTTACAAGAGAAGCATATTGGTGCTATCTATTTTCTGTTATCTGTGCATACACTGAGCAGGCAGACTGCTGTCATCTCTTATTTACTTGTAATTTTCTGTAATTCATTATACATGGGCTCTTTCCTAGACAAAATATAAACTTCTGAAAAAGGAAAAAAGAATTTAATAAACATCAGTCTACACCCATTACCAGTATGTGAAAATCAGAACCAAAAAAACCAGACTGCTTCCTTATTAAGTGTAGCAAGACTAATATAAAAATAATAGATTCCATATGAAAAGCAAATTTACTTTCTTAATCCTTCAATTTTCTAGCTTTAACTAAGTACACTTACCCATTATATGTGGAAAAAATACTACAGTCTATTTTGTCATATAACACTACAGTAAACTCTTCATGAAAACTCAGTCATATGTAGTATGTTTGCAGTTGATCATAACTTCAGAATATCCACATTATTCAAGCTTCTTTTAAACTGTTACATTCAACAGTAATGGTTTGGCTTTAAAGTGTTATATATATTAAGTTTTAACCATATTGTTCATAAATGTTGCAGATTATATCATTAAGAGTAGACCATGATTTCTACTTATAGTATTCATTCAGGTTTCAGTAATCATTTATATGTTTTCTATTTGTAGGGATGATATTTTAATGATTACAAATTAAACATAATTATTATATGCCTGCCTGTAATTTTGAGGCAATGCTACTTATTATTATTACAGAATAAAAAATAAGTCTATTTCTGAGATTCATAAAGCTTCCTGAATTCCTTTTTTTAGTTCCAATCTAAAAACCAAACATTATTAAGAGTAACAACCCCAATATAGAAACACAACGCCTACAATATATTCTAAGACTAGAATATTAAATGCAGGCTATAGTAGACTGTACATGGCCATGTGAATATTCATTTAAGACAAACAAATTATTAAATGGAGCAGACTAATATAACTTCATGTAACATACACTGAAGTAGACAGGGATTTACATTATATTTTTAGAAGAATGTATAAAAACAATGCACACATTTAATGTACTTTGACAACTGACAGTACAGAAACTCATGATTGGACTCAACTCTTTATAGGCCATTAACAAGAGTTTCTCAAACCATGGTGTATGATGATCTACAATATTAAAAGATTTTTTTCCCATCTGTGCAGATACTCATTTGGATTTTTCTTTATTCATATGAATTTTCAGGTATGATTTTTAAAAAAGAATTTTACAACACCAGTAAGAATGTGGAATGTCCCTGTGTTAATCCTGGCAGAGTATGAAATCTTTTTCCCCTCCCCAAAGATCTTCATCTGGACAGTGATGGAGTACATCAGAGCCATGTAGTTCATAAATATTGTTTACAGTAGCTGCAAGACAAAACACCTTCTGTCAAAAAAATTCATGAAGGGAAGCAGGATTTATTTTTGGCAAATATGGAAATTCTATACTTTTTTCCCTCCTGCTTTGATCTCAGAATAGCAAAAGGGTGAAGGATGACTGTAGTAATAAATATGCTGTACTTACAGTAAATATACTACAGCATGTAATGGAATCTGGCACAATGCTATTGACACATAGAAATGTTAACAGGTCCACTTAGCACGTCACTGTTCCAACAAGACTTGACTGCATCCTGTTCAAAATCTTGGTGCATGATCCATCACTCAGTACACTATGCAGTGTGTGCATGAATGGCAGCTAACACACCAGGACTCCAACTTCAAGTGGGACCATTGCAATCTTGTGCTAGAGATGTAATAGCCCTGCCTCAAATCAGATGCTATCAACTAAACAGTGAGATGCAGTTATCTCTTACAACATTCAGGGGAAAAAGGGATCCCTTTCCAAAATAAACTCTTTTCCATTTACATTTGCCTGCAGAAACTTCCAAAGCAAAATGCTGACTAAAGAAAGAGGAGATTTGCAAGTTGTTCATAACTGCATAAAAAAAAGTCAAGTTGACATCCTTTAGTCCTGCAGTCAGCCTAACCCTGAAAAATGCTGTACATCATAATTGTCATTTCAGGATTACCCTAATTCTCTCTGCTATGGAATTTCAGTCCAAATCCTAAATTGCTCAGCTAGTTTCCATAGAAAAAAGAACACCTTTTTCCAGAATACTAATATGAGTGGACAATTTTAACTGTACAATTAACCTTTCTTGTGGTCTTCTTACACTCACAATTTTGGTTACAGGAAAGAGGAAATGCTCTTTACATATAAAGCCAAAAAATTATTGTTAGTATAGTCAAAATCTTACCAATTATTCCAAGAATAATTATTAGTCCAGATTGAATTACTACACAAAATGAATACTTCTACACAGAATAAATAGTAATAATACATTAAAAATAAACATATTTCCTAGTTTCTATCCCTTTTCCTGGTGTTGTGCTCAGCCTTCCCCTGCTCCTCTGGGCCCTAAGGAGGTCAGTGGTTTCAAACCAGTATTAGGGGAGAGGGAGGGGCTGTCACACAAACTATCAGCATATGCGAGTTCTTCACTGGGAGGAGTATGATGTTCACAGCTTCATTCTCCTCTCTCTAGGATCCACTTGGGATGATTCTTATATGTTTAGTAACATGCTTTTATGCCTTGCTCATTCCTCATTTAAGAAGGTCAACAGCGTCCTGGGCTGCAGTAGGAAGGCTGTTGCCAGCAGATCAAGGCAAGTGATCCTTCCTCTCTGTCTCAGCCCATGTGAGACACACCTGGTCTGGGTCCAGTTTTGGACTCCCCAGGACAAGAAAGCCAGGGACATATTGAAGAAAGCATGGGTCTGGAGAAGTGGGGCCTGCAGTACCAAGCCTGTGCCCCATGTCTTGGCACCCCGTGCCTGTACTCCTCTATGCTGCATCCTGTGCCTCCACTTCCCAAGGCCTTTTGCTGTCACACCAGACCAGCACTACTCTGTAATACATCATTACGTTAGAGTTGTGAACATCTCACTCTACACAGAATAACTGCTTGTTACTGTTATTTATACAAACCTATGGCTGCATCATATAAAGATAAGTAGAAGTGAAACAAAGTAGGCATAACCAAAACAAAAATTACTGTTAGACCTAGGCCATGTAAAACACAGCTCTGGGTATCTCAAAAGAAGTTCAGACAGAGCAAGCCTGACAAGCCTCAGTCCTGAGGCCTTCCAAACTTAGTACAAAACCTGTGGCCTGTTACTAGCAATGGTAAGACCATATTAGAGGCCTACACACTTAGACTCTGGGGAAGAATAGACAGAAGGTGTAAGCATTCAAGAATAGCAATGGTTCAAAGCAGATGTGAGGAAGAATGGATAAATCTGCCATAACGTTTTCTGCAAAAAAATGCATATCTTAATTTTACAGATCTGCATTGAAATCCTCTATTTGAAAAGTCTCCATTTCAAAGATCACTTCCCAGAAGATGAAGAGAGAAAATTAGGATAAATGGAACAAACACTTCTAACCAAATACAGATCATAGTCAGCATGAATGTAAGTGAAGGAAACAGAAATAAGCAATTTACTGGCAAGCTAGGAACCTAGATGATTTGCTGGACTTCCCTTTGTGAATAACAAACTTCCACCTTTGATCAGGACAATCAGAAACTGCCCTTCTGATATAGCTTTTACAGTCAACTGTTATTCAGGAATAGATTAAAAGGTTAATCAGGAAGTGGTTAAACAAACAGGCAAAGAAAGCCTTTACTTTTACAAACACTTACGATACCTTCATCTGTCAAAACATACACTTTCTATATATCCATGGTCCGATGTATGTTCCATGTTCTGCTGTATTCTTGATTTTGATGAATCTTCATTATTAACCTCCACAAGTACTTGTGAAATGAGGGAAAGCAGACTTGACCCTCAATAGTATTAGGGAGTGACAGGCATTTTATAGAGTAAGATATGTTCCCTGCTTGAAGCATTGATATGAACAAAAAGAAATACCACCAAATAAAGTGCGACAGAGCCAAATGGTATACCAAAGTTACCAAGCTTTAGATCTGACCTTTCTTCATGAAAGAAACATCATGCAGACGCTTCTCATACGGCAGTGAAGCCTTGTGCATTAATGTATCAGCTGCATTACATTTGCTCAGAGGAAAAGAATATACAGACTTTACCATTTCTTGCAACTAGCCACCTCCAACTAAAATACAGGCATCTTGAATCTGCCCACCTGAAAGCAACGTAAGGCATAAGCAATATAACTGTTAACACTTACATAGGAAGTTCGTAAACAGATGTTATGTAACAAGCACTACAGAACAGATATATACCAGATGCTCAGCCTTCAAAGGCTTAGCCATCAAGTAAGAACAATCAGTATAGCATACAGCTTATCTACCCAAATAATTTACAGGTTTGCTTACCAGCTTTGGGGATAGGGCAGCTGGTGAATTGATTGTACCTACGCAGTGATACTACCACACCTATAGCTTGATCTATGCAGAGAACAATAAAACGCTATCATGTTAATCATAGAAACATCTACACTGCTAACTACTTCCATTCAAAGAACACCCACAAATATTGACCAGGCTGCTAATCATTAAGGAATAAATTCATCCCCAGCATAACACCACCACTGTCAAAGAACCTGTCACAAGTTATCACACCAGATAAATTTGGCTGAGCATTAAAATGCTCATTACTGTAATTATGATTTTTCTGTATAAAAATTCATTGAGAATGATCTGAACAAAATTACTCTATAGCTGATTACAGCTCATGAATTTACATTATCATCAGCAGGAATATTCAGAGCCAGCTAACAACATGTAAGTGATTACACTGAAAAATAATAAAACTTAGTAATTGGGTATACAATGCAAAGTGTATCAAATTTAAGAAAGTTTGGGTTGTTTTTCTTATTTGTAAATCATGTGATAAATACAATAAAAACGTGTTTATCTTTTTCATAAGATAAACATATTTGTCATTACTGCTGAGTTCCTTAAAATACAGCATGTCATAAATATTCTTGCAGGACTGTAGCTGCATATATATATAAAGAATCAAAGAAGCCAATCAGTCTTCAAAAAATGGAGATTAAATGCTCTGTTCGAGTGAATAAGTTAAATTCCTCAAAGTATGTCCAAGTCTGTTATGAGGAATCTTTACCCCTCCTCAGCCATAACGGTTTGAGAAGACTCTAAAAAACTTCAGATAATATCAGCATGCTCCTTAGCCTCTCTCAGTGAAGTATATAATTTAACCATGACTGTTCTTTATTTAGCTCAACAGAAGAGTCCAATCCTATCTCATGTAGGTTGTCACCACTCTAATAGCAACATTTCTTTCTGAAGACCAATGAGCAGCATGACTATAGTTGTCAGGTGTTACTTGTTCCCTCAATTCTTCCCTCATATGGAACTTTTGTTGTTGTTGTTCTACTTATTTATGATGTGCATAAAGTGTGATAGAGTTATTGACAAAAGCAAAGTTGAGGAGTTTCTTTTTACAGCTGCAACAGAAGGAAATGACTTTTCATGTTTCATCACTTCTAAGGAAAGTGCCTCATACTCCACAAGTCAAAGGAAGTTCTGCCTTTGGTTATATCTTAGTTTTGGTTTCAAATTCAGATGTCAAGTATTCTGTACTTTAGGGATGCAGATATCAGGGACAGCTTCAAGTTCAGCACTCAATCTGATGAAGCCCTAATACGGGCTGTAGAAAGCACCAAATTCACATCCAAATCTCCCCCAAATACTTGATGGGTTCCTCAGCAAAACATCTCTCCTAACTTCATATATGCTCAATCTCAGTCTAAATTTTGCATGCAGTGATGTTAGGATTGCTCATGAAGAGAGGCTCTCTCTTCCCTTTTGCCTTAAATTCTGTAAGTCTTCTCATTTTGAGTTAGAATTAATAAGACACACCAGGTTTGATGGTCACAGTTAACAAATAATACCTGTATCTTCATGACAGTCTTAGAAAATTAGATATGCACACACAGTTTCCAATAACGTTGGAAGTTTAAACCTCTAATGCTCTTAGTCTTTACTGCAAGAAGCTACACAAACAGGAATCAAGCAGAATTCACAAGGAAGCCCTTCCAGTCTTCAGTTTCTTGAGGAGACCCTGGATCACTTCCTTATTTCTTTTCATAAGCCAAATGTTTATATAAAACAATGGCAGAAAAAACGCCTCATATTATTTTTTTAAATTAATAACCAAAACAATAACAACAGCCTTTCTTACATCTTCAGAGACAGCCAACAAAACCTTCTCTCCTTCTCAGACTATACCCTGAGTTTCAACCCTCAAAATCCACACATCAGAAACTTTTGGTGGCAATGTAATATTTACAAGGTTAAAACAGTGGCATCACAAGGTTTATAGCATACCATAGATTAAATCAGATGTATTAAATTGATGAGAGTAATATGACTTATGTGTTATGCAACTGGGATGCACCAGCCTACGCAGATCACAAGTCTGGTAGGAAACCCTAGTCAGTGCACTGAGTACACAGCAAACCGCAATGGAGAACCTGGACATTTATCATTACCGTTTGTGCTAACTGAGTGTCTGCATCATCAGCTGAAATGCAATAATACCTTAGAGTAACCAAAGCTTATCTATCCAATGAGTTCCATAAGTAAGTTAAGTCTGTTTATTAATGTATACCAATCAGACACAAACCCACTACCCACAAGCGTCACAAAGTCCTTCTAATGTCAGCAAAGTCTAATTATCTCCACATGAGTAATAAAGGCAGAGTGGAACTACAACTTTTTTGTTGGATTATCTCTACATCTGTGATAAATAAACACAGAACAGAAGAAGAGGTTTTTTTCAAACAGATTCTTAAAAAAGAAACTGGAGGAACTGATCTTTATAATTTTTGTTGATATGTTTTTGATGTACACGTTCTTTGAGTTCCATACCTGATTTTGGCCTCATTAACAAGGTACCTTAGCTGCTAATATAACACAGAAACTACTACATATGAACCTAATAAAACATCTGATTATGTATATTTTTATTTCAAATTTATTAAAAAGAAGTAATTATTCACCTGTAACTCTGCTTCTCTCTAAATACCAGATTCACTGGATTCCTAATCTTGGATGGAGAACATGCCTAACATAAGACAGGACAGAGTTTGAAAAATTTGTTCCTTTAACACCTTGTACTTTAGTTCCATTTCATAAAAAGGTAAACAGCAATGTACTCTCTCCAAGTGCCTCAATGAGCAAGAAGCGAAGTTCCTCAAACTTTAACTGTTGCCCAATTAATATTTGTAAAGTAAGATTTTCCCAGAAAAGTCACTCCTGAAAAAACTTATTGACACAAAGAGAATATTGTACTAAGTGTATCCAAAACAAAATGAGCGGTACAACTACAGCGATTGCTGTGACAAAGTGCTGTCCACTGGAATTCTTTGTGGTAGCCAAAGATTATCTGTTCAGTGATTTTCATGAACTACATAAATCCTTGCTCCATTTTTTATCTCATACGCTAAA
This sequence comes from Pandion haliaetus, assembly GCA_013401275.1. Classification (NCBI taxonomy): domain Eukaryota; kingdom Metazoa; phylum Chordata; class Aves; order Accipitriformes; family Pandionidae; genus Pandion; species Pandion haliaetus. The sequence continues at coordinate 83,581 of VYZV01007181.1, read as the reverse complement.
ACAAATTTCATTCATGGTGTAAAATTAAGAGATACACACAGAGAAAACCTCACTCAAACACCTTGTTTCACCTTGACAAAGTGCAGCTCAAAGGTCTCCAAAGAAATTTGACTCTGAGTTCAAACATCAAGATTATTTGAGACTGTATTCTACATCCTCTTATTCTAACACACCTGTAGTGTAGCATATAAACCTTACTGTAAGCTTATAACACGTACAGTTGCAAAATACTGCCTCTAAACTACCTGCAAAACATCCTGCAGTCCCCAAATGACACTCCCCTTCACACACACACAGACAAAATTTAAATAGGCAAAAAATGAGAGAAAAGGGTGCAGCAAAACTGGCCTTGAGAGCAGAATGGGATAACTTGAGTAAAGACACTCTATCAGCCTCCTCTAAGAAGGAGGCTATCCACATCCCTGTTTTAAAGGTTGACAAGATTAGGTGAGAGGGTATCATCTGACTTATTTTGCTGATTCTATTTTTCTGAAGATAGGCAGAATTATAAGCAGTTATTTATCATTGGGTTTTTTTTCTAAAAACACTTCTATGATTAGCA
>VYZV01007181.1:65772-81033 GCA_013401275.1 Pandion haliaetus | reverse complement strand
CAGACCCAAAAAATAAAGGGCAGAAAAAGTAAACTGCTTGAAAAGAGATGTATAAAACCAAAGCAAAACTCAAGGAGGCAGTGAGAAATGGAATCCAGCTCCAAAAGCCAGAACTCGAAACATATCGCTATCCTAATGGGGTCCAGGGAGAAGCTGTGAAGCACTGGCAATTGATTTTATGCTGGTGCTTCAAATGGCCACAATTTTGGAGAGCTAAAGGACTTTTGTTGTGACTCACACAAAGCATCTGATACAAAAGAACATGTATCCAGCCAGTATCATTTATTTAGAAAGAGACATTGAGCAATAATAGCATTTTACTTTGAACTGTACCAAGAGCTTTCTTCCCGGTACAGTTTTTACAGGAATAGCTGACTGCAATTTCAGAGAAATTTCTTACAAGCACTAAAATATCGTATGGAGACTTGAGGGGGTGGGGAGAAGGGGATACTTCTGATGGGGAGCTGTCTAGCTAATGAACACCCTGAAAAAAACATGTTTTTCATATACACATCTGCCTTTGGTTTTATTTCAGTTGCCATGTGTTTTATTTATTTCCACAGGATAAAGACGATACTATGCATAAAAAAATAGGAAATACTTGTCTCTGCTCCAGTGTCTATGATTTAAAGGTGAATCAATATGCAGTAGGGCTAAACAGGAATATGCTTACTAGTAACTTTTCCAAATGTCTTTTACAGTTTTGAACAGCAACACTAAGCTGTTCATAACACTTGCACAACTTCCAGTACCCTCTACCATATCATATTTATTCATAGGTTGTTGAGCTATTTTGAATAATTTCATGCATATCAATGTCCGCAATTGTTTCGGGCACTCCTATAGCACATGTTTCATTACTGGGTGTTAATCCAGAGAGATTGTTTTTTGTCAACTCTCCCACCACAGTGAATAGTTATGAACTGTATCATTTATTTTCATTATATCTCTCTACACTGACTCTATCTGTTAAAAGTGTATTGGCTTTCTAAGCTAAGCAGGCTAGTAGTAACCCTGTAGCATTGTTTGAAGGTAGTATGCTGTTTGGCAGTATATGGTGTTATAGTGGATGACAACCACATTTCTCTGCTTTTTTATCACTTTTCACGTAAGTTATTTGAGGAAAAGAACTTGGCAACTAACATTATTATTGCCCTTGCAGAATTGTTTCTGTATAGTAAGAGTTGCAAGGGCCAATTAGATGCAAATATGATGCTCACTTGATGCTACCCTTCCTTGGTAGGAAAGATGGGATTGAAACCCTGAAAGAGTTCAAAACTGGAACCTTTTAATAATTTTAGTTTATTCTGTCTTCCACAACTCAGTAATGCAGAATTTCACAGTTATCCAGAGCAGACACAGTATTTCTCATTTCAGCTATGCCATCCTGTCAAATTAAGACAGGTTTAATTAATTCCTAGATTCCTTCTCTTCATCATTCCTTCTGATAGCTCTTGTGTTTTGATCAAGTGACAAAAAATCCTGTATTTTTTACCACATGTACTAGTACATCACTAACATCTGCTTGGCAGAAGGCAACAGCATGTTGTACATCTGTGCACTTAAATCCTCAGTACACCAGAGCTTTAACACAACCACACAATATACATACCCCTACATACTATATGTACATACATACTCTACATACTGGGTAATCTCAACTACAGCACACACATTATTGTGTTTCTGAGTATCTTATTCACACATATTGCATACATATTGGATCAACTTTGAGCTTGCCCAGTTTTATGCTCAATAATTATCAACTTCAGCTAGGAAACTCATGAATTTGATCTCAATAAACCCTACAGGACTGGCTTAGAAATGTAAAGTTTTTCTCTTTTTTTTTTTTTTTCTGTGATGTTCTGTAGCATTTCTATTTAAGCCTTTTCCCACAGAAATGAAGGCTTTAAAAAAAGTTGAAATCCAAAGTTTAGCAAATTGCAATAAAGAGACAACTTACTGAAACAAGTCTAACCCTGGCAGCACAGATCTCCATAAGAGATAATTTGATCTGGAGAGCTTTATACAGACACAATTCTTCAAGTATCCTAATAGGCTTATGTTGCACATCTCTTCACTACACAGCTGTCCACAGCATAGATATCCTTATGTCACAATGATCAGGGATTGTAAAGAAAATAATAAATGCCAGATGGCAATGGTTTCACAGATTACAAAACTGTTACTGTCAGTATACTAACATCTGCGTGAAAAAGAGACATTTTCCTTTCTCTCTCCCCTTACTATTCTTAAGCTTTTACTTTGATTGCTTTTTCCTGGATTTGTTCAGACTGTAATGACAAACCTGGTATCACTTAAGTATCCAGGCAAACTAAAGACAGACTGAATTGATGCAGCAACATACAAAATGAATCAGAAATCTGTTCTCAGGCCTACAAAGAATCAGTGGATCTTCTGTCTTAATGAAGCCTTGGTTTTCAGTCAAGGGGAATAAGAAAAGGCAAACAGGGAACCTCTGTGTCTCATCAGAAACAAAAAAGTGCTTCCAGCACAGCTCATCAGTGTTCAAAAGCAATCATTTTAGTATACTGCCAGCTCTGCCTTTTCTTTTTCTTTTCATGCTGAACTGACAACTTTTACTCCATCCATAAAGAGGCTGACAGGTGGAGCAGCAGCTGAGCAGCTGCAGGCATTTGGCTGCCCGTAGCTTGCTGCTGGTGGCTGAGAACTTCTCGTCACTCTGGTGTTCATCTCTCTTGAGAACTTGAGAAGTTAGCAGCACAAAGCCAAGTCTTTTCTACCGCAAGTGCACCAATGGTGCAAAAGAAGCCAAAAAGGTTAGAAGGACTTCATCTATGCCCCATTATTTCCAAAATACTGATATGCATGCCTCCTTCTTGAATTAGACAAACAGGACAGAGAAGACTCTTGCCTCTGAATAGTTTGACAAGAAAGGAAGCGTGTTGAAAATCCACTTCAACCACAGGTTTCACACTAAAATGTGATTACTTCTTAGCCTTAGCAACCCGGTAGACAATCACAATTATGCCACATTAGATCAGACAGTTCTTTTCAAAAGTCTCAACCAAAGCTGAGGACCATGTTTTTGTTCTCTAGCATGATGACTTCACCATTCTACCACCATCTCCCATCTACTAGGGAGATAAAACGTGAATCTCTGAAAGAAAGAAACAAAAACCCAAGGCAGTCCTAGTGGAGAGCAGGTCCATATGACATGCCCTAAATATACTACAAGTAGCTGGTACAAGCTACATGGATATGCAGAGCAAAAAGCAGAGGCTGCATCTTTCCTCTCAGCCACCTTCAATGCCTTTTCTGCTACTCTGTTCCTCAACTCTTACTAGAATCCTCCAGGACAGTTAGCCATTCAATCATCTGTGACATATACATCTGTTCATTCCGCTTGCAAATGTGCAATACTGACAGAAATAACTGATTGTCACAATATTTACTTCCAAAATGCAGTGATAAAATGTGAATCCAAGAGCTGTGTTAAAACACAGCACAATACATGATTTTATGTGTCCCTGAACATAAAAGAAATCCCCTACTGCAATCAGGGGAACATGCATAGGGCTGGCAATCAGGAGGTCCTCAGCTTCTTTCCCATTTCTGACATTTTTTATACTTTGTTGAAGGAGGACTCCAAGGATGAACAAGTTTCACTGCTGCAGTTTTTCCTTACTATGTGCTACTGACCTCCTTAACTTCCCTAAATCTATCATGCAAGAAGGCAGCTTTATAGAAAAATATAGCTACTGCAGTTTGTAACCTGTCTGGAGATCCATACCTACCCCCTACCCTGAACATCTACCCTCCTCCAAGAGCCAACTTTTGCTGGATATAGAGCTAGAGAAGGATATAGCCTAGCTAACTTCTGCAAATCATCCTGTTATCCAATGTTAACAGAAATTATAAATTGAGTTCAGTTCAGCTATATGCTTTTGTCCATTTTCACTGTCTCTGCCTTATTTTCCACATTAGGTTATATTTGGCACATTCACACAATTAGGTGACATTCAGAAGCTGCTCACCTCTGTCTCTTCGTATCTTAACCTCTGCTAGCCTCAGTGCCAAAGACAGACAGTCTTTCTGTCTATCTTTACTCTGGCCATCTGCCAGATGTAAAACCAGTAAAGGGTTTGAGTACATTTGCCAATTTCAGTCAAATCTGAATGCTGACATTTAAGAATAGCCAGATAAGTAAATCACTACAAGGTTTATGAAACTCTGTAGCTAGAAAGACCAAAACTTACATGCGCCAAAGGGAAGGAAAACTCAGCCTCTATTTCTTGTCTGTTAGCCAGCTGCTGGCAATTATTTCCCAAAGACAGCCTCGCCAAATGGCACATGGGCAGCTTTGGAGGAGCCATGTAAGAACACGGGTGCTCCAAGAGCAGAAGTGATGAGTGTCCACCCAGCCAGCTTCCTGGGGAAACCCCGCCCCTGCTGGCTATCACATGACCCTCATGCCCCAGAAGTCCCACCCCTCTTCCAGTTACATGGTCTATTTACTCCACCCCTTTCTGTCTTTGGGGTTTGCCATTTTGTAAAATGTCATACCCTGCATGATCACAGAGCGCCCTGTGATTTTTCGGCAGGAGCAGCTGCCCCTTCCCTGTTACCCAGAAGTATGCCAGCATGGGAAGTCCCTTCCCACTATGCACACAGGGACACTGTTTTGTTTTGGATGTCAATTTATAGTTGGGAGCCACCATTTTGTAAACTGTGATACCCTGTTGTGGTTTCATGTCATTGGCTCTCAGTCCCCACGTCTCCCTCATGGTCAGGAGAGGGGTGGGTCCAGGGGCATTTTCACCCAGTGTTCACATTCACTCTCCCTTCATATCAATATAAATGTTTTTAATGATTTTCCATAGGCCTAGAAGATTCCTCGGTTTCTATTTTCTAATACATTGTAGGCATTTCAGTACCAGCTGGTAATAAAATGAGAGCTGCCTGTTATGATTCTTAAGTTTTCCTCCAAAAAGTCTCCCAAGCTTCTAGTACTGCCCCTCAGTATTTCAGCATTATATTATAGCAAACTTTCCACCTTCCTGTGTCAGAATCGCAAAAGAAGATAACAACTCATTTCGTTCTATGCAGTCGTTTTGTCTACAAATTCTAATCTGATCCAGTGTTCATATTCTATCTCTATTTTATTTGATTCTGGTAAGCCCTATGGTAGGCCTTCACAGTTTATCATCTTCCATCGCCCACATTACATTTTCCCTTTTAATGCAAGACAAATTGGAAAAAAGTTTGCCATTGATAGACAGAAAGAAGTCTGTTGAGTAACAGAAAAAAGTATTTCTTTCATTTTTAAACAATATTCTAAGTACTCCTTCTGTGAGTTGTCATAATACGCTTTCACTGATGGTCCTGCTACATGTTTGTCAAAGTCTACATTATTGATCAATCAGAACTTCATTGGTTATAATAGAGATGTCACCTGATGTCAGATAAAGATCTTGACCCAAGTACTATATGCAGCATTTATAGTTAAGAGTTGCAGCTGACTCTCTCCTCAGATTAGCAGCATAGTGATCACTGGCAGATAGTAAATACAAAGTTTAGTTCACAGATTCCTTTAGTGAGAAAGTCAGGATGTTGAAGGGAAAATAGCTTTGCAAGAATCAGGCAGACGTTTTTAATGAATTCATATTAATAAGAAGAAACTTAATTTCTGCACGTGATTCTACCACAGGGCATGTTTCATACCATACTAAACATAACTCAGAAAGCACACAAGGTTTGTATATTTCGTCTTAAATTGTTAGTACTGTTCAGCTGGAGAAAAAATATTTCATAATAGGAAAAAAAGAAACTATTCAAATACTTAATCATCAGGCCATAAAGATAATTCAGAAAGTTGTTTCAGAACCATTAGTATGATCATAAAAATCTACTGATAAACGTGTAAGAATGTAAGCCTTGAAAAACTGATAAATTAAATCACTTAAGAGAGATCAAGCAGCCTCTCCATGCCTTTGTATTGGTTAGAATTGTTGTCTTCCATAGCAGTCCTGAAATGTCATCCAGTTCCAGATACTATAGTTCACATAAAGGTAAAATATAGTTAAAATGTGTTCCATAGGCTTCTGCATGTCCCTAGTACATCTCTTGTACCCTTACAGCCTAGAAGAAAGCTTAAAAACAGAGATATTTGTTAGACAAAAGGAAATTCCGCTTTGTAGAATTGTATCTTAATAGAATCTTATCAATCAGGTAGCCAGGTAAAGGAAAACTTCGCTCCAAGGCAGGCACACCAATGTGACAGAATGAATGTAAAGCTTCTTATTCCATCATGTCTTTGGTCACAACCTTCTCTCCTGCCAGACACGATTTCCTTGTTCACTGAGGGAGAAATTAGTACTTCATTACTTGCTACAGAACGCAAAATTCTACACAGGGAAAAAGTGCTTAATGGCAAACTGCGTAGCAACCAAAATATCACATAGGAAGTTTAAACTGTTGAATAGTTTAGAAGTTTATTCATACATACTTCTTCGGAAGTCAACAGTATGAAAGTAAAGAATAATTTGTACATGTTTGAGAATGTGTTCTAATAACTATTTTCAGCAAAATAGTAAAGTTATAATTATGTTTAGGTTTCATCATAAGTCTTCCAGACCAAAATGACTTTAAATAAATCTTATAAAATTATAAAAATATTCACTGATAATGTTTAGCCATGTAAACAGTGACATTTTTATGTGACCATTAAAATGTGAAGAAACAAAATGAAAAATAATCATATAATTTAAACAAACAGTTTCAGTAGTTCTAAATATATGAAAAACATAAATATTTACAAGAAGTCAATGTTTTATTCAACTCTAGTCATTGTTTCTTTTAAAGTGCTTTCTTGCTGTCTTTTGTAAGCTGTAGGCATCCTGGTTTGTAAGCCAGGTTGCCACTTGGCTTCTGTGCTTTTCTGTTTGCCTTTTAGCAGCTTCTAACAAAGGATATATACCCCCAAAGCTTCCCACCTCCCCAGGGCCACAGTTAACCTTTAACAGAAGTGGTGGCATAGACATGTTTACCAACCATCAGCTACTACACACACGTAAGAAAGGAAACACTGGACCATCAATTGAAGTCATGCACAAAGAAACTTTATTAACAGGGTATGAGAGGAGTTGATTGCCTGTTGGGCTTCTCCAGCTTTTTTCCTTTTTTTCCTCAAACACTGCTGTCTCTTCTATGCCTGATCTCCTTCCTTTGATTGCTCCAGGCTCAGACAGAAACGTGAATAGACCATGGCACACCTCGGTCACTTGACTGTAAATTAATTGACTTAAGGATAAGGAAACACATATAGCACTAACCTGCACTCCATAGTGGTCCTACAGGTAGCTATAAGCTCCCCCACAGCCATGGGGAAAGGGAGCTCACCCCACCACCACCCACCCTCTCTGTGTGAAACTTACCTCAAAATACCAATTTCTGATTCAAAGGCCCATTGGCTGTTTTTTTCTGGTTCACATGGGAACTTCAGGAATCACTTTGGAGTTTTCCCTTATTGTCCCCACACACATGTTCTTCTGAAGTTGGGATTTTACATTTTCACGGGTAGTGTTGCCTGTGTCTTCCAGCAGGGTGCAAAGCCCCAAAGCCCACCCTAGTGCCTAGCCAACCTAGCAGTCTGGGGCTGGATGCAGGGCCTCTCGGAGCAGCTCACTGCATAGGTCTCTGCTTTGCACATGGCAGGGATTGTGTGGGGGCTCCTTGGTGGCCTGCTTGGATGGGTCCATAGCCTTTGGGCATGTTCCAAAGTGTTTGTGGCCCTCCACTCTTCTGGTGCCAGCCCCCTCCCGCCATGCGAGGGCTTGTTCATCAGCCTTGTAAAATGAGGGGCCTCAAACTTGCCTTATACCTTTTATCTGGTTTGTTTCTATTCACATTAATACTTTACTTATTAATTTCATTAGCTATTAAAGAAAGTTTTGTACATTATATACCTACACTTTTAGGTATATATATTTTAACGTATGTACGTTCATGTGTATGTATAATTATATGCTACATATACACACATATATATACATATGAAGTGCATGTATAAATAAATATCTATATTTATGCATATTTCTACACTCTTTTATATATAAATTTATATATAGAAATAGGAATTTATTTATGAATGTATATTTTTCTCTATATTAGCATTTTGTGGTCCAAATGGGCAGCCAATCACAAGGTCATGATCTTGTCAGAAATGGCAGGTCTCCACCATAAAACAGCTGAAACAATATTGCAGCCCCAGTGTATTTAGCGAAAGGAGAATTGCTGCGATGATGCTCTTCCAGCACACACAGGAAGGGGAGGCTTGTCCTGACAGACAATCACAGGGCTACCTGAGAACACGTGGGGTATGATAGTGTCACAAAAAGCCATCAGCCAATCACAAGGCAGTGTGAAAACGTGGGTTACAACATCTTACAAAATGGCAGCTCTCTGCCATAAAATGGTGGCTGAACAAAATGGTGGCCCCTCTGTATGTAGTGGGAAGGGGCTTCCTGTTGTGAGGTGCTTTGGGTAAACTGGATGGGGCAGCTGGTCCTGCCAGCCAATCACAGGGCACTCTGTCAACGTGTGGGGTATGACGTTTTACAAAATGGAGACCCCACAGGAACAGAAAGAAATGGAATAAAGAAACCACATGACTGGAAGAGGGGAGGGACTTTGGTGCAAAGTGGTCATGTGATGGCCACTAGGGGTGGGGCTTCCAGGGGACATTTTTAGTTGGGGGCACCTCTCACTTCTTCTCTTAAAGACTGTCCATACGCTACTTATGTCATGCAGGACAGTTAATTCCTGTTTCTCGGTTCTTAGACCAAAAATAAGGTAGAGCTGGGTGGGATGCCTTAGGAATAGGAAAGGGGTAGGATCTAGGATGAAGAGCTCCAAGTATCACAGAAGTAAAAATGCAGGAAAGCTGAAAACACGAACATTTTGTTCTTTCATGTTAAAGCTATTAAACAGTGAGGGATTCATTTCAGCAGAAATAAGGGAGCATACTTAACATTCTCTTACTGCAAGACTCAGAACTATTTTATATCGAAGCATTAGTTTACCATTATCTGGTTGAATGGGACACATTGCAAATGTCTCTTTCCAGAAGCTAGAATCCAATTCCTGAAATGGATCTAACACACCTTATTTTTTATAAAATGTCGTAGTAAATTAGGAACATCTAGTTCCGGGGAGGTTTTTTGTTACTCCAAGAAGAAAAAAGAACCAATCGAAAAGCAGACCAAACATTTCAACTTAACAGAAGTACCCTCCTTTTTCTTTCTTGCTAACCAGTGAAATGAGATTACTTTAACAGATTAACAGGTAAAACATTAAATTCTGTATTTCAGTGTACATACACAGTTAAATTCACTTCCATCAAGAAAACTTTTTTCTGCCTTAGTCAGACAGTATCATAGAATAAACTGTTTGAAATTTAGGTGAGGTCCAAGCAACAGCTGACTTCCAGTAAGTGACAGAAAAGGTTATAGTACAGTAAATGCAAAAATTCCACAACAATTCATTATATTTATCCTAGAATAAATCTGCATTAGCCTTTACTAATTTGTATACATCTTCTAATGTAGTTCATATATAGCTGCATTACCTAGTACCATCTGGAAATCAAAAGAATTCTTTGCATAGTGACTTCAGTATTATATATGTAAGAGTGAGATCTGGAATACAGCATATTTTGGTCAGCTAGAAGTATTTTGGAACATATTCAAACCAAACCTGAAAATCCTGGAACAGATTTTTAAATTTGATCATTTACTGAAATAACAGAACTTACATCAGTCTAATTGGATGCTGTATGAGGTCGTATTGACACTGGACCAGTCATTACCAGCAGTTGTCTATGCAAGGAAAAGGCAACACTGATTTCTGTTTTGAACCACTATATTTTCAATCATTTACTTCCTGATTATGGCTGTGAAACTACAAACTTGTGCATTTATCTTAATATACAAATACTCTTTTTCAGTGTAAAACCCTATATTCACATGCTTATCAGTGAACAAAAGTGTCTTTATGTGATTTTATAACTGCTTTGTTTTCTACAGATCACCTACTTATAGGCCTCATTGTGTTTTCTTCACTTCAAAGCCTGTCTGCAAAAATTATCCTTTGAAAACAATCTAAATTCCTTAGATTCACATAGCGCTTCAGAAAGTTTGACTTAGTGCTATGACACAGTTGAAAGTCTTTGATCAAAGAATTTCACAACCGAAGCTTGTAAAATATTCAAACCAATTTTTTTGTTTCTGCAGTGCATCCATGAAATACTCTGCTAGCAGTGTTCAAATTTTAGACTTCTTTTAAGCATCCTGTTTATTCAAAAAAATTCTTTTTTTTTCTTTAAGAAATCATAGCTATAGCAAGCACAAAATGACTGAAATAGAAACATTGTAATATTATCCATATTATAAGGTTTGGCAATACCTAATAATTCTTTTAACAGGTCTAAAACCTCGATTTTCTATTACTAAATTTTCTAAAAACCTTTTAGGAGTGGAATTTTCCAAAAATCTTTTAGGAATGGAATTTTCCATATGCTTTGTCTTAGCTTTTGGTCAAATTGATTTGAGTTTGGAAATTTTTCTATAAAACATTTTGCATTGTGCATATATACCAAAGAAAGGTGTATATACTATTTTTCCTTAGTATGTTCCTATTAAAGTGCTTAAACTGGAAACTTGACAGCTAACCAAATTGTTGAAATACTTACTCAAACAGAAAAGCAGTGTGAAATGAAGAAATCATATAGAGTATTTTTTCCATTTAAATTTATCTGTAGGTAAATTTTCACTATAGCTCCAGCCCAGTAAATTGAAAAAATAATGAAATGTCTCCCATATTAAATTAAGTTTAAGGAATAATAATAATTACAGAAAATGTAACTAAGACAGAAAATTGGAATAAAGCTTCTGGCCACTGAGAAATTAATTCTAGGGCTGTTTCCAAGCTAGATAGCATGAGAAAAGGAGCTAAAATGCTTTAGAATTATGCTTGGGTGGCATATAGAAAGGATTGCATGACAAAATTGGAATTACAAGAAACAGAAAATTAAGCTAATTAGTTAAGTAATTATGTTTATGCATTGGCTCAGCCTGACTGGAGTCACCCATAACCTTTATCAAAATGTGCAGTAATATGACACACCAGTTTTGTTCTTTTCTGTTTTTCTTTCAGTGGCACAACATGGCTATGGACTTTTGCTTTTAATATCAGTCCTATGTTTGTTAAATATTGCTGGGGAGGATTACATGGCCTTGGCAGGGTGGCACCATGTAAAACAGATGTTCTGTAGAATTTTATGAAACTGCATAATTGCTCACTCTGACAACATCCTAGACTCAAGCACACAAGCAGACAACCTTTCCAGTCTCCTGTTCCACTGTTCTCAACATGGCCTGCATTAAGACTTCAGACACTGTTTTATCTGCTGAGCGAGTAGTGTTGGAGAGAGAATAGGTGACAAAAGATAGATTCAGAATGTTAAGAAGAGAGAGAATAACATTATGCCGTTACAAACTTCACAGGGCACCCATCTCTGGAATGTTGTGTGGAAGTCTCTCGTGGTCAAAAGGATTTAGTATATCTGCAAAAGTTTCAAGGGAGCAAAGATGATCTAAGGCCTAAAAAGGCTCCCATAAAGGCTTATGATGTAAGTACTTGGCCTCCAAAAAAGACAAGGTTTTTAATCAATTATTCACTATTTCTTCCCCTTTAAGAACTAGGGGGCAACAAATTAATCTAACAGACAGTAGGCTAAAACCTATCAAAAAGCAGTGTTTCTTCACACGATGTATAGTTATATATGTCATGGTTAAACCCCAGTAGGCAGCTAAGCCCCACACAGCTGCTTACTCACTTCCCCACAGTGGGATGGGAAAGAGAATTGGAAAACTAAAAGTGAGAAAAATCATGGTTTGAGGTAAAGACAGATTAATAAAGAAAGCAAAAGCTGCATGTGAAGCAAAGAAAAATTAAGAATTCTTTCACCACTTCCAGGAAAGCAGGGCTTCATCATGTGTAACAGTTACTTGGGAAGACAAACACCATAACTCCAAACATCCTCCCCTTCCTCCTTCTTCCCCACCTGGCGTTTATTGCTGAGCACAACATCATATGGTCTGGAATATCCCTTTGGTCAGCTGGGCTCAGCTGTCCCAGCTGTGTCCCCTCCCAAACTCTTGCCCACGCCCAGCCTACTCACTGGTGAAGCATTGTGAGAAGCAGAAAAGGCCTTGATGCTGATCAACACTGTTTCGGTCACAAATCCAAAACAGAGCACCATATGAGCTGCTATGAAGAAAATTAACTCTATCCCAGCCAAAACCAGTACAGTCTAGTATGCAGCATCTGTCACACCTGGGCTGGACAAGTTCAGGAGGAAGCCACCAGAGGCTTCTAAATATCTACCAACCATTTGTTGTGGCAAATCGCTGGAGCATGGGAGAGAATTCCAGAGAAGGATCACATACACTTTCCTTCTTCCCTGCTGTGGACAGCCACTGTTGACCACTGCTGTGGACAGGACAGGTGAGCTGACTGACCTTTAGTCTGACACAAAGTAATTACTATTTTTAGCAGACCTGCACACAACATTTACAAGCAAATTGCAGTCTTACACATTGACATAATATAATAATGATCTCTGCTTAGTTCTGTATTCCTAATAAATCCTAGGACAAATGACATCTCAATTACCACATTTCATTACAACTCTCAGATAATTTCTCTCTTTTTCCCCAGTTGAGTTCAAAACATGCTTAAAGCACTCCTCACAAAGAAGTAAAATCTTTTTTTCACAGTAGGATGACTCAAGTGGCAGTTTGAGATCCAGTTAAAGAAGGAACTAGTAACTAAAATGCTTTAATTAAGGTCTGTTTCTTTTGTTTCCTGGGTACTATTGTTATGTTCTTCAATATTATAAACTTTTACTAGAACAAGCACGCCTCTCTAATCCTTGCAGATGAAACAAGGTCAGAACATGGACAGTTGTAACATCTGCATGAGTTAGCACTCAGGGCTCTGGGATGTGTGAATTGCTTAATGGGTTGTTAACTCAGATGTGCATTGATAATAACTGAAAGATCAACTTGTCAACATTACTTACTTGGCCACTGATCAAAGCACTATAAGAGGATGAGGGAGATAATATGAAGGTCAGAATAATTTTCTGTGGGGATTTCACTATGGCACATGAATATCGTTGCTCCCTAATAGGTTACTGAGGAAAAAAACAATTAAGAAGCCCAGGGTAAGCCAATAGCACAGAATGAGTTGTGGAACACAGTTCCAAGCAGGAAACCAGTCTGAGCCCATGCTGCATTTAAAACTCACTGGTGAGCCCAAGGAGTCAAAACGCACAAGATAAAATCTTGTTCAGGGCTCTGAACAGGTTCTCATTTTGGTGTTTCATATGTGTGAAACCTAATTGATAATTCCTAGAGTTTCGTTTAGTTCAAGACCTACTATCCTAGTAACATTCACTAGAGAAGTCTCTATGGCCTAGTTATGCAAGGAACTCTGCAATAGAATAAAGCAATGGCTGCCCAGGAGAATTTCATCTAATATCTAATATTATTTTGAAGGCAGGCATAGAACAAAGAAAGAAGGTTTCATTCAGTTTCAGTATTCCAATGAAATGACTTAAATGTTACCAGATGAATGGGGTTTTTTTCATTATGTAGGTTTTCATGATTTTTTTTTTCTTCTTTTAAGAATTTTGTTGTGAAAAGAGCTTGATAAGAAGAAAACAGAAGAGGGCAGACTGTGAGGTGCCAACCTTGGGGCAAAATCATCCACAAGAATCTATGAACTGAAAGTGACAATGACTGAAACAGGCACAACATTTGCATAAAACAGTTTAGTCTTCGGCAAGGTTTTCACTATCATTAACAGAATATCACAATTGTTGAAGTGAAAAAGATCAAAAATGCACAAGTTTTGCCAGAGCGTATAGCACCCAAGTATGCCCTCTTACACTCTCTCCAATAAAGGAAAATAGAAAACTAAAGTCACTATATTATTACCAACCGCAAAACTTGGCCAAGAATTAAATTCCTCTTCAGTGTATCAGTGGGTTCTGTCAGTTACCTTTGATGAAAGGAGAAAATAAGTCACATGCCAATGACAACAGCTTATTTATAAAGGAGGTGTTGTATGTATTAAGTTTCTCTAATTGGAAAACCATCTTATTTCTCCTATATTAGTGGTTTTGCTTCTCTTAGATGGCTTTGCTAGAAGATACTGCAATTCTGCTCAAGTAAACTATNTTCAGTTTTAGTCTATTTGTAGGACACTATAAAATTTTTTTTTTTTTTTTTTTTTTGGTCAAAAAGAAAAATTATATATCCAGTGTGTCAACAGTGATTTGTGGGCTATAACTGAGCAGCTACAAGTTTCAGAGTTTTCTAGGAAAACCCAGGGTATGTGGTACTGAGCTGTATCTGTCACCTTGAATCCCTGCAGCATCAGGCATGTTAAAACAAAGCTCCTGTCCTACCACGTTGTGGGTTCAGACATATCTGAACAAATAAATCACTGTAATACATAAGAGCATCTACAAAACATGGTTGTCACCTACTGACATTAATTAAGCAAAAAAACTGGCAGCAAAAATACATGAAGCTGATGCCAGTCATTGGGAATATGCAGCTATTTATACTTAAAAAGACATGTATGTCAAAATAGAAAACACAGTGTGAACTGGGATCTCATTACCTACTACAGCTTAAGGAAAATGGTCCAACATTCCCCTCTAATGGGAAACAGTATTTTTAAACAGTGGAATCACAAGGCGTGGTTTCACCATCAAAAGTTTCCTTTTAAGGTAAGAATAAATTATTGAGAAATAGAAGACAAATCCTCTCAATTTCAGAAGACCACCAGGTTATTCCTGCTGAAAAGGATTTAAAAAAAAAAAAAATCAGGTCAGTCTAAAGCAGTTGCCTACCCACTCTTCCATTGTTGCATAGTACTGTCCTATGGATGCTACCACTGGACTAAAAATTAAGACACTCAGGTTGGTCTTCCATTACTATATTAGTTCAGAACGTGCCTTTTGTTGCTGTCATGGTTTAACCCAAGCCAGCAACTAAGCACCACACAGTCACTCACTCACTCCTCCCCGCCGCTCCTGGGGATAGGGAGGAGAATCAAAACCAAGTAAAACTCATGGGTTGAGATAAGAACAGTTTAATAATTGAAATAAAAAATAAAATATAATAATAATAATATTTGTAATGA
>VYZV01007181.1:50819-65247 GCA_013401275.1 Pandion haliaetus | reverse complement strand
CGGTTTTTACCATGGGGTTACGGCCACCTTCGGGAGCTCCCGCTCCACCGTTCACCCCCCTGGGCTGCAGGGCCATCAGCCTCCTCAGGCGCCTCCTCCTCCTCCCCCTCCACTTCCATGATTCCAGTGTCGGCAGCGACGTTCCTCTCAGGTTTCCCAACCCCACACTACCGGTTCCCCTTCTTAAATATGTTCTCCCAGAGGCGCTACCACCGTCACTCCCCGCCTAGAGGCAGGTCCGATATTTTGGCGCGCGGGTCCGACATTTTGGGGCAGCGAATTCTTCCAGCAACTTCTTAAAGGGGCCGCCTCTGCAGCCCCCCTCCCCTGCCACCAAGGAAAACCGCGCCACACAAACCCATAACAGAAATATAACCCAAGAAAGATAAGTGACGCACAATGCAATTGTTCACCACTCGCCAACCGATGCCCAGTTAGTTCCTGAGCAGAGATCCGCCCCTCCCAGCCAACTTCCCCCAGTTTACATACTGGACATGACGTCGTATGTTATGGAATACCCCTTTGGCTAGTTTGGGTCAGCTGTCCTGGCTGTGTCCCCTCCCAACTCCTTGTGCCCCTCCAGTCTTCTTGCTGCCTGGGCATGGGAAGCTGAAAAATCCTTGACTTAGTCTAAACACTACTTAGCAACAACTGAAAACATCAGTGTGTTATCAACATTCTTCTCATACGAAATCCAAAACACAACATTATACCAGCTACTAGGGAGAAAATTAACTCTATTCCAGCTGAAACCAGGACAGTTATGAATTTCTGATCATCCCTGCTTACAGTCATATTGTGGAGCAGTCTTGGAGCAAATTGGATTGCTTTCAGGTGAAACTGAAACAGAAGCTGTGCCCAGAGTGACATACACATGGTGCATTCAAACCAACAACCGGCATTCAGTGCAGAGCAGAGCTAGCCTGAAGTAACACAATGCCCTGCAGATGAATATGATGTGGACATTGGGTCCTTATCATCACCTGCTTTGCTTTCTGATCTGCTCCAATTGCACTGTTTGCTCATGTGGATGTACACTCAGCCAAAATGGAGGTACACAGACTTACCTATTTCTTTTCTTAGACCCTTGCATGGCCATAAAACAATGTTGCAATAAATTATATAACAATAAATCACAAGTGCAACCCCTTACATGTTCATTTAAAGAGTTCTGTAAGGAATGCCAGTACACTGCAAATTTAAAAACCAGAAACATTAATAACATGATAGGATAGAAAGCCTGTCTCCTATTGTGCTCACTTTTGCAAATAGTGCTAGTGATATACTGGAATGACCTATTTAATATAATCAGCTCTTTACAGAGTTGGAATTGCAATATTTTCCATACCTTAGACATGCTAAAGTATTTTACAGACTAAGGTACAATCTGAGAAGAAGAAATCGCTTTGCTTCCATACAAAGCAAACCTGGAGAAGATTCTGGTATACAAATGCCATTTCAGTGCAAATGCTCCTGAAGGACATTATCATCATGCAATACTATCATCCTGCCTCAGTTTCCTTGCAGGGTTCACTAGAGAAATTATCCCTCCACTTTAAGTGTTACAGTCTTCTCCCACAGGGACAGTGTACACTTGGTCAAAACTGAATTCCTTGATCAAGACTTTGACCCAGCAGAGATTTTAACCCACTCAGTAACAGAGAAGCCAATTTCTATAGCCCACAGGTCCCCTGCTCTTGAAGAGTACGGAAAGCAATTATCTAGGTCATATCTAATTCATCTTATCAAGGAGGCCAGGATTCCCACATGCAAAATGCTTCCATTCAAAGACAGGTTATGCTTTGGTAATCAGGTTTCCTTTCTTTTAAGCCTATTACCCAGCCCAAATGCAGCAAATTTTAACTAGCTGAGTTCTACGGTTTTAAACTCTGGTATTCATTAAAGGCTTGAAAAATGCCACAGATTGTAGCAAAAAAAGGCATAAGAGTGGAAGGATAACGGACTTCCAGATTACCAAGTTCTTCTAAATAGTACTTTGAAATCATAAGAAGTAAGGAGGTTGAGGACTGTGAGTAATATCTTCCCCCAAAAAACAGTGTTTTACTTAATACAAAACCCTTAAAATAGATGCCTGGGATTTCATTTAGTATGGATTCAGAAGTAAGAGTGCCACCTAGTGAGTCACTATTACCATACCCTGTAGCTCCTTGTTGAATTTATGGGAAATCCCCCACCTTTATCTTTGAACTGGGGGGAGAGCGTTTGGGAGGTGTCTTCTTATTTTTCTTTATGCTGTAGTATATAGCACAAACAGAAGTTAAGAGCTTGATGCAGAAATCACTGGGGGGAGATTCTGTAGGCTATGTTATTCAGGAGGGTAGATCAGGTAATCATAAACCATCATTGTCCTTAATATCTATTAAGGTAATTCATTTCAGCTGGCAAGCTCTGAGAGACTGGAGAAAAGGGATATTAAACAGTGATGTTAATATATATCCTGTTTCTCTTACATATGTGCTAGTATTACTTCACCTTGTGAAATTCAAACAGTCCTTGAGGACAGGCTGCATCTTTCTCCATAAATGTACCTAACCCACCTGGTAAGTCATTCATTCAGAGCACAGATGGGAATGGCGCAGACGCTCTCTGGTCTAACTTAAATAATGAAATTCCTGTTGAATCTCACCAATGTGCAACACATAAAACTCTGTGAATTACTGTTCATTATTCATCAAATACAATCAGTAAAGCAAAATACTCCAAAGTCTGACTAATATTCATCAAATACAATCAGTAAAGCAAAATACTCCAAAGTCTGACTAATATTTGTAAAGAAGAAGTTTATACTGAGACAACAGCAGTGTATATTCTGTCCTAAGGGACAATATAATCCTCGATCTGTCTGTTCCATCACCTAGTACATACTTCTCTAAAATTTATTTTTTTAATTTCTACATAGTAATTTCTAATCCCCACATGAAGTACCTCGGAGATGTCTCAAGGCTTTTCAGCCAGCCAGCAAAATCTTACAATAACAGATTAAGTCACACGGGGGTAAACAGAGGAAAGGAAGGAAAGCAGGAAAGGGGCCGCCAAGGGCACCCCGCAGGTTTCTCTTTGCTTCTCCACTCTGCCAACTTCACCTCCCTGGCCATTCCCTTCCTCATGGAGCCACTTCCCCTGACCAATTCACATCTAACCCTTACACCACCCTACCAAGTTTCCCAGATGTCCTGCAGAGCCAGGCCAAAGGCAGCAGAAGACACTGGAAGGCATGACTTTACCCTTATGAAAGAGGTAAAACCAAGTTATTGCTGAGGGAGGAGCAGTCCCTTCCCACACTTTTCATCCCCCCCCAGCAGTGGCTGCAGCCCGTGAAGGTAGCAGATGGGGCCTGACCAGCTCTTCCAATCCCCATCTGAAGGACAGGCAGTCCACTACTGTCTGCATATTGCCACCCTAGTCAGCAGCCTAATTTCCTTAAGCCTCCAGTGAGCTATGAATTTTCCCTTCCTATAACTACACACTTTGTTCAAACCAGTTATAATAAGCCAATATCACACTCATTCTTCTAGAAATGGTTACTTGCATTTTCTATGTGCTTATGTGCATTCATGCCTCTGTCATCCATTTCGATTTATTCCCAGAGCTGCTTTTCATTTGACAGCCATTGTTTTCTGTAATTTTTATACGTTGTACCCATGTTTATGGGAGTGCTATTTTGCTCTGTCATATGCCCAGAAGGGTCATTTACAAAAGAAGAAAAATATCATTATCTTTGTTTAACAGCTAGTGAGACTCAGACAGAGGTTAAGTGACTTACCAAGCAGAAGTCATTGGTAAAGCTGGAAATAAGTCAGTTATTTTCTCTCTTTGAATGTACTGCCTTCTAGACTGAAAAAAACCCCACCGCTGATTGCAAAGGAACAGATAAAATGATAAATATCACTGGTTCCAATTCTATTACACTATTAAGTAAATCTTCACTTGTCAGGTAAAGCCACTGGTAACTCACTGTCATTAGTTTCAGCTCAGTGCTTGTGGCCTGTAGGAACAAAGGTACTACATTGAACATCCATTTAAAAAGCAATTCCATAACATTGAAATGCCACTGGTTTGCCATCACTGATTTTGTAATTATTTCAGATAATTTCATAATATTTAGGAAAAACTGTCTAAAAGTAATTGTATTACATACAAGTTCATTTGTGAAAAACAGCTACCAAACCCTGAAGCTGTTTTTTCTTTACTAGATGGCTCTTTTATGTCTAGTTTTTATTAAACAGTAGTGATCACACAGATATTCAACATAAACTCAGAAGCTAAACATTAAAAAAAGGTGCAGTAAAGGCTACAAATCTCAAAGCGATTCAAGCAGAGAATGAAAAATGACAGATCTGGCAGTTACATTAACTGCTCACACAGTATATAAGTAATATTAATACAAGTGTGGAATTTTAAATATGTTCACAGTGTAAAAAGCCCCCTAAACAAATTGATCAGATAAAAAGCCTAATTCTAAGGCTGAAAACCACTCCTGGAATCTCATGAAACAGGCAACTTGAGAACTTGATGACATGTTTTGATCATTAGTAGCAGATGCCTCAGAAAGGACATTTAGGCATTGGGAAGAGGACCCAATAACCACAGATGTCCTTTGCAGCTGTTATGGGCTTTTTTGTTTTTACCCAGTATTCTACCTGTGAAAACTAGAGCTGTCCAACTTATTTCATCTAAATTCAAGTGGTGTTCTGTTGGAAAGGATGCCCGGCAGTAATCAGGAGACAAGAAACTGTCATATTACTGAACCATTACTCTGCAAAGGAGTGAACAAAGAGGTATTCCCACATTTTTTTCTGAAGTTATTGGTTGGAAGCCTGTTCACTTTCCGCATTCTGTGCTGGACTTAATGTTTTCCGTATTTTGCACTTCAAAGCTGTGGTAATTCCACTGAAAGATGCCCTAGGAAGATCACCTTTAAGATGAAATGGAGGGGAGCATGCCCTGGATGAGATGCATTACCACAAATTAATGATGTGTTCTCCTGGTCCCTCAGAAACATAGATCTAGACAGGAAAGGGGAGATGAAATCAGGGAACATCAGAGGTTCCCTATTGTAAGATTATGGTGGAAGTCTTGGGGAGGAATGGAGACAGGATCAAGACAAAAATTCTTGCTGTATTTATTTTTGTAAGCTGGGCTTTTATTGTTAATGATGATGATCTTGTACTGCAGAAATTTATATTTTCAGGAAAAAAAACCCTAAACTATTATTGGCAGCTAGAAAAACTGACTAAAAATTAAGATTTATTTTTGTTATTGCAGTAGTGCTATATATTCAAATCAAAGATTTCTTAAGGCTAGACCTCTATATGCAATACGAAAATCAAACTTAGTGGTTCCTAAAGGTACTGAATTAGAATTAGGAATTTCTAATTTAGAAAGTTTTTAGGGTCTCAAAATTTTTCACATTACTGATACAGTATTTATTTTAAACAGTTAAATGAGGGAAACTATTATAATTATTCAAGTTCTGTTCAGCTAGTTAGGACTGATAAAAATCAAAACTTTCCTTCCAAGGTGGTCACCGTAACTTGATACACTTACAAACGGACAATACAAGAAAGAAGCATTGTTCCATGATAAACCTATGTGGGCCTCACTATATAGTTTCATTTCCTCTGAAAACAGGGATGGGTTTTTTTTTCCCCCTTGTTATTAGTTTCACTTAGCAAGTGCATCATTGTGCTGGTTTTGGCTGGGATAGAGTTAATTTTCTTCATGTAGCTGGTATGGGGCTATGGTTCGGATTTGTGCTGAAAACAGTGTGGATAACGTAGGGCTGTTTTCGTTAGTGCTGCTCGGTGCTTACACAGAGCCAAGGCCTTTTCTGCTTCTCAGTCCACCCCACCAGCGAGGAGATTGGGGGGGCACAAGGAGTTGGGAGGGGACACAGCTGGGACAGCTGACCCCAACTGACCCAAGGGATGTTCCAGACCATATGACATCATGCTCAGCATATCAAGCTGGGGGATGAAGAAGGAAGGGGGTGACATTCAGAGTGATGGCATTTGTCTTCCCAAGTAACAGTTACACGTGATGGAGCCCTGCTTTCCTGGGGATGGCTGAACACCTGCCTGCCCATGGGAAATGGTGAATGAATTCCTTGTTTTGCTTTGCTTGTGTGCACGGCTTTTGTTTTACCTGTTGAACTGTCTTTATCTCAACCCATGAGTTTACTTGCTTTCACCCTTCTGATTCTCTCCCCTATCCCACCAGAGGGGAGTGAGCAAGCAGCTGCATGGTGCTTAGTTACCAGATGGCGTTAAACCACGACAATCATCCATAAATTTTTACACAGATGAATATTGACTTATGAACAACAGTACTGAGTAACTCATAAAAAAAGGTTTAAATTGCAAAGTTCATATGATACTAATAAGACTGGCAAATCTGGGGTCAAGCTGAAAGTAGGGCAAAAAGGAACAAAACTCCTTGCAACAAAAAAAATACATGATTCAATCCAAAGTCAACTACTCAAAACTACAAAATTACTACAAAATTACACATTTTCTAGTACAAATATTATAACGGGGTTCTTGCAATAATATCCAGTTCCAGCTTCAGACATCTAACTTTTGGTGTCTCAAATATAGGTGTTGACATGTGAAAAAAGTGCCTATTCCTCCATTACAGTGAATGCAGATCTGATCTGTGCAGTCATCTGAGCCTCAGGAGGACCTAAGGGCAGAATCCGATTTCCTAAACATGTGTGTCTATGGTCACCTGAAGTGTTCTACCAGACCCAAAATACAACATTAGAAGATATTCATGGGACTTGGAGAAGGCTTGCATCTTTTGGACTGGCAGCTGCAGAATATCCAAAGGCACGCAGTCGTGCTAGAAGCCTAGGTTTACAGAAGTGAATGCTGCCCAGACTGTCAGCTGTGGGATATTCCTCCAATTCTGTGTGCCTGGATCTGCAGGTGGTAGGACGTAAGGCACTGCTCGGTCCAAAGTCCTAGAGAACTTTTATATTATGTTTTCTCCCTGACCATGCAAATTGCCCTGCTCCTTCCTGACCCTGAGCCTGACACACAAAAAGAATCCAGTGTCCTGTTTTTTTTCTGAAGGGTAGCCAGGTACACCGGCCGCACCTTAGTGTACTGCCAGCTCTTCTTCCTGCCTGAACCCATGCAGACTCTGCTTGGTGAGTGGACTGTCTGTGGGTGGGAAAAGTCCAGAACTATGGGCAAAAATTTACTGTTTTCCAGTGCAGGTGGACCTTGGATGTATCCTGCACCTTGAGCGTCGTGCAAGGTCAAGAGAAAGCCACACAGGGAATGTGCTGTTGGGGCAGCGGGGAAAAAAAAGAAAGGCAGAGTCTGTAGCTGGTATTTTACCAGCTTCATGCCATGCAAGAATGATAAACTGCAGTCCTGCCAGAGCTGTTTCAGATAATACCCAGGGTGTGGAATGCATTCATTGTACGCAGTGTATCGTTTTCCTGTCAAAACTGTAGCTGATTTCAACAGAGGGAAGGGAGGGGGAAGCCATGTGCACGCTCTGATAAAGATATCTAGGAAGGACAAACTTCTTCATGTGGCACATGTTCATTTCTTGCCCAAAATTATGATCATTTATGTGGTGAATGGAGAGCAGTATCATAATTCTTTTGCTAGCAGCAAAAACTTTTGGAAATGATAGCAGCAGCAGAGAACAGTCTGCTAACCAAAACCATAAGCATATTTGCTTGCCAGATCCTGTAACAATCTCAACTTCTGTATTTGATTTTAGAAAAAACATTTCCTGATGCTGCCTTGATCCCTTAAAAATAAGTTACCTTCCTGTAAGATTCTCCTTAGTCATTCATTCCCAGAAATCTCTGTACTCGTAGAGCTATTTATTAGCATTTTTAGAGCAAATGAGTGAAATAGGCTAGTGGATTGGTTCTGGTTTGTCAAAATCACTTGTGTAAATATCCCCATATATAAATATTATATATCTTTAAACATTATGTGTGGGTTTTTTAATAAGGGCAATTACAGTTAAAACATTATGGAGTCCTGTATAAGGTAAATACACAGCTGATGTGTATTTATACCAATTGCTATATAAAGTACAAAGAGTAGGGGACTGCTGTAGTCCCACAGAGCCCATATCAGTCCAGGATTCACACGGGTATATTTGAGAGAAGAGTGCAAAGGTAGTTTCAGCTTCCCATCTGCTGGCAAACCCTGTACTCAAGCATAATAGTACACAGACCAAACTGGTATGTAAGGTGACAGAGAAGCAGAAAAAACATGGCAGGACTACCAAGACAGGAGCACCAGAAAAATATTTTCTAGCTACAGCTTGCATCTTTCTGTATGTAAATGTAAAAAAAAAAAATACATACAAGAGCTCATTGCAACCTTCTGCAACACAGAAGAAACGTACCCTGAATAAAATGACAGAATTTGATAGATACAGTGCTAGATAGAAAATAATAGATATTTAAAAGCTATGGAGCTTCTGGAGAGGGTCCAGTGAAGGGCCAAGAAGACAATGAAGGGACTGGAGCATCTCTCACATGAGGAAAGGTTCACATGGGATTGTGCAGCCTAAAGAAGAGAAGGCTCGGAGGGGATCTTATAAATACCTGAAGGGAAGGTGCAAAGAAGACAGAGCCAGGCTCTTTTCAGTGGTGCCCAGTGGTGAGACCAGGGGCAATGGGCACCACAAACTGAAACATTGGAGGGTCCCTCTGAACATCAGGAAACACTTTTTTACTTCGAGGGTGACCAAACACTGACAGGTTGCCCAGAGAGGTGGTGGAGTCTCCCACCGTGGAGATATTCAAAAGCCATCTGGACATGGTCCTGGGCAACAGGTTCTAGGTGACCATGCTGATGAGGGGTGTTGGACCAGATGTTCTCCAGAGATACCTTCCAGTCTCAAACATTCTGTGATTTTGTGAAAATTTCTCGCAAGAATATTTTTTCATCTTATTCCATCTACATTTTAGAGTAAACTATAGGGAAAAAAAACTAAACTAAATATAAACTACATTACACTTTCAAGTTATAAAATGAATTGCTTGAGTCAGGCTAAAGTTAATCCATATTTTTTCCTGTGGGACATTTGCATTCAGATGTAACCTTTCAGGTGTGAAAACATGTTTTCTTCCTACAGGTTTAATACCTCAATCATACATTGATCAGATAGTATGTGGTGAATGTAGAAGTGTTAAAGCCAGTAAAGAGGCATTTCACTCAGTACACATCATCTGTATTGGCTGCTAAGGATCTATCCATGCAGTCCACTTTCCTATAGAATTTTCTCTAAACATACACTGTGTTCCTAAAGAAACCATATATTTTTATCCTCTATTTTGTTCACTAATTTTCCACAAAAAGTTAATTATGTAGACTAGGCCAACAAAATTTCTTCCCAGGAAATAAAACTTTGTAGACAATGAGCAAATGGCAAAGCCCTTTAACTTCTATACAACTAAACTGACTAGAAGATCATATATCCAAATCTACAACTACATTTGTTTCTACCCTAGTGCTTTATAGAGGTCTGTAATGAGAGTTTCTCATAATCTTGCTTTGTATTTCCAATATACAAATTCCACTCAATGCAAAAAAAAAAAAAAAAAAATCCTCTTTATTGAAACAGTTCTAATTTAAAGCATAAAACAACTGTTATACCTACAAAAAACTTGTTACTGAACTGCTGAAGTAGAGCAGTTTAGTGTACAGCACACACAGAATTCATTGGTCACAGCAAAACTAGAGGGCATTTTTATTTTAGCTGCTCAGCAGCTGAACAGATCTATGTCCCTTTAACATACAGACAAGAGTAAATTGAAATTACCAACGTTTGAAAAGAAAGGGATAAACTTAGAATCTACTTCTGGAAATCCTCAACATGCAGAGCTTCCACTAAGCCAAAAGAATATTTTGTGCAGAACAGATCTACAGGGCTTGGTTGTTTCAGGAACCTGAGTTGGAGAAGTAAGTTCTGAAGGTGGCATTCCTAATATAAATATGAAAGTTGTTAGTCATTACTCAAGTCAGTTGCCCTTGTCTTCTCAGTTTTACTGCTCTTTGCTTGAGCATCTTTTCTCTGTTATCCAGCAGCTTTCTAGAACCACAGTGTCTGGAAAACTGGCCACAATGTTCTAGGGTTTCATGTAAACCCCACTTTATTTAGCCAAATAATGTGATGAATTAAATTTGACAGATGCCCTCTCTAGTTTATGCTTTAAAAAGTGGTTTTTGGAAGGAGGGGCTCAGCTACAGAACAAAGAACATAAATTATTTACACGACTATCCAATTAGTTAGTGACTCTCAAATCCAATGTCTTGGCACTGCAAGGGCACTTACTCATTGGGGATAGCAACCACATTATTTCATCTGCAAGAAGGAAATATTGACAGGAGCAGCTATGACATCTACTCCCTGCATAGACAGATATACTGAAATCAAGATCAGACAAAGTAAATCAGAATTATGTATTACCTGGATGAAAGAAGTGGGAAAAAAACCACACTGAATTTCTACATTAGAGTCATAAACTAAATATGAATAGAAGCCTACAGAGAGAAGAATTAAAGAAGTTCCATTGACAGGCCTGATGGAGAACATCTTTACAGTGAAATAGTGCTAACACTTTTTTATAGATAGATGATTGCCATCAAATGATTGAAACGAGAAAGATTTAAATAACATATAAATAAATAAATAAGGTGGGCAGAGCATTTGTCTCACATGCTGAACAGATAATTTTATCATTTTCAGATGAATAATGTCAGTTTCTCTATATTCATAATTTTTGTTGAAACAGGTTCTTTGGAAAACTTAAAGCAGTCATAAATCATGTGAACATAAGATCCTCTGATCTAAGATAAAATTCCTGATAAAAAAAGATAGGTGCAACATAAATTTTGAATGAGTAAATGTTATCTGAACTGAAACAGCACTGATTAATTCCGAAAGCAACTTGGGGAGTGGCTTTTGTACTTGTGAACACCAGCTACTTGCTCTTGAACATCAGAAGTACAAACTCTGAGAAATCTCCAGTGATCATCTGTTCAGAGACTTAATTTTGCATTTGCAATGTTTCTATGGATTGAAATACAGAGTTATGAGCATCTCTGGTCTCCACATTTAGCTTGGATTTCAATTGCCTCTGGGCTGTATGGCTGCTGCAGGCACGTGCCACACAGTTACTGGAGCACAAGTCTACAGTTAAATCAGAGCTTCCCATTAAGGCAGCTCTGCAGATCTTAACACTGTACTGTGTGTCAGCTCACTGCAGTGCAGAGGGACAAGGAGAACAAAGTGACATAGTTAATTCCATCACTGAGCAAAATAAATAAGTATTAGAGATTCAGCTGTAGGGTATCAGGAAAAGTGGCTCAAACACTTGGAAAATTTTCAAATGCCCCCGAACTGATCTGTAGCACTTCCCAGATATTATTCTGGCAAAGCTGTAAATGAAAAGTTGGTAGAGGTAGTGGATGTTGGTCAAGGTGGAAGGGGGGAAAAACAACATTTGCCACCCATAGTTGATAACCCACATACTAACAGCATTTTTTCCAGTAACATGGAAGAAAATAGTACTGCCTTAAATCATATGGTATGAAGCTGTTCACTGCATCTTGTGCCCAGCATGCAACCACCCAGTCCCGCTATAAGTTATCAGTATGAAACAATCTATGTATGAACACTCAGAGTTTCCAGAGGCTGCAACGTGCAAGTTGAGGCTCTGATACTCCCTATATGACAAATGCCATAAGCCAGTACTACATCTAACTTCTGAATACAGGAGCCAAGGCAATCTAGGGTCCCTTTCCAGGAATAGAAATATACTTAGAAGGAAATGTAAATTTAAGAGGATTACCTTACAAGAAATGTATGAGGGCATCTATATAGGAGTAGTTGTATGAGTTAAGTATGCTTTTCTGTTTTGATTACCACCAGTGAAGATAATAGGTCCTCAACATGCAGGATAAGATTCAGTTCATCATTTAAACAAATCCATTGAATTTTCTGAAGGCACATGAGCTGTCTAAGCTGGTTACAATTAATAGATATTGAGAAGATATGGATTGTAGAATGTGATTCAGGTGATGAGCCACTAGGTGACTGCCCTATACAGGGCCAAATTGTTCTCTGGGTTTCATTAATGATATTGAATATATCTTAACTGACTCACTAGAATATGGCCACTGGTAGACACCTACATTTTAAACACAAAGTGAAACCCACTCCAGTGATAGCCTTTTTGCCAGACATTTATGATATGTAGTATAGGTTCAATTTCCCTACACAACTATAGATAGCTCCTTTTTTGAGGGGAAAAGGGAAAACAGGAATAGCTTACTTACATAAATTTATATGTAAGAACAACAACAACGGAAATCAGAGCATTTAGGAATTTGGCAATTCTACAATTTTAGATAATCATTCTTTGGGTGTCTGTGAGCCCAAGTTTCTTCATCCTACCACACATCCTCCACAATCTCAATGACAGATAAAAAATACCCAGAAAACGTTCTCCTCTATCTAGACAGAAAAGCTCTGCCAGACCTTGAACCAGCGTGACCCAACCTAATGTGTCAGTGTTTTGTCAGATCTGCAGCTGTCATCACCCATTAGATCTAAACCAGCAGCTCGCAAGTTCTGTAATTATAGTGGCATATACAGTCCATGAAAGTTACGTACTGAGAAAAAGAGAGGCTTTCTTTTCCATTATCATGAAGATAACACAGAGTACAAAAAAAATTGTGTGGAATTCATCAGCAATGAAAGAAAAATTCAGTGAGTTCCAGCTAAATCACAGAGCTAGTGCTCTGACTGTTCTTTCCAATAAGGAAACATGAAAATCCATATGATGAAATGGTAAAATGATGAAATGACTCATTACCACTGATTTGGCTAGCTTTCCAGTCAAGAACATACCTAATGTCAAATGCAAGCAAATGTGTGTAGACACATTGTCCCATGTAGTTAAGTACCAGTCACATGATGGTCCTCAGCTGCTGCTTCTATCAAAACTTGCAGTCATATTTAGGACACACTACAATGCAGGAATTGGAAGTACCCTAGCTAACTTCTGAAAACAGAGAGAAGGTACAGTGAGTGTCCTGAACACATGTATATCCTACTTTAGACCTGATCAGTCTCATACTGAGCTAACATGGGTTTTTCTGTACGGTTGACATGTATACAGCCAACTTGGTGTCTTTAAACCTGAGGTTTACACAAGCCCACCCTGTGCACAAAATACTAGATATGTTACCAGCAATACGTATAATTTCAAGTTAATACTAAATCACCTTTCAAGCAATATATTGTCACACAGCGTTGCTCAAGAGACTGATAACAATTAAATGATAGAGAGTTTATATTACTGGATAAATAGTCTGTATCTTCAGTATGCATATTCTCATTAAACTATTATTCCTTTTAACGTGGTTATACTCAGAATACATTACTGTCTGGCAATAATGATCAATTCTGCATCAAAATGAGGAAAGAAGACTGAAACGGTGAACATTTCAGTTAAATACGAAATTATATTCAGTTAGTGCTAAATTATATTCATACTGTTGTTAAATCTCATCCTGAGATTAACAAACTGAAATTAATAGTACAGCTTTATGACTGTCCAATAAAAAAAATCTGAGTGTGGGATGAGAAACTGTACCTTCTTTCCAAATATTCAGCTCATTCAAATTGACAGTCACAGAAATTGCCAACAGTGGCCCTTAGGACCCTAGTCACCTTCCATGGCAATACAAGAATGAAGAACTGAGCTTCCCACTAGGCAGATGACCAACACCTCCTTTGACAGAAAATTGATCACTCATCCTAAAACATGCAGGAGTCTGTCTAGGACTAAATAAATCTTTAGCACACACTAGCAACTTCATCAACTACTGCCAGCACCTAATCTTCTGTAAGCAAGCTAATCAAGAAACAAGCAATCAGTGTCTCCTGTCACCTGTCAGTATTCTGGACAGACACCAGGAATGCTGCAGGCCAGAGACAGCACTCTTCACTTTGATAGCTCACCTCCTCCAAGTCAGAAACAGAGGTAATCATAAATAGTTATTCTGCACCGTTCAATATCACTGATTTTTGAGCAAGTTCATTGCTACTCCAGGGAGATGCAGGAATACATAGATATTCCTCAAAATAACTAGATGAATCCTTCACTTCATACTCAATTTTACTGTTCACTCTTCACCAGAAAAAAAGTGAATATGGAAAATATTTTCAGCACCAGTTATCTTTCGTGTGTGTGTGTTGGTGATGTCCACAAAAAAGGCATGGATAAAACTGTATCACTTTTTCTCACTTACACTCACTCAATTAATCTATAACCAAACTACTTTTCCCAAGCACAAAAATTCTG
This sequence comes from Pandion haliaetus, assembly GCA_013401275.1. Lineage (NCBI taxonomy): Eukaryota > Metazoa > Chordata > Aves > Accipitriformes > Pandionidae > Pandion > Pandion haliaetus. The sequence continues at coordinate 50,873 of VYZV01007181.1, read as the reverse complement.
CTTCCTTAGTAAATAGTCCCATGACCCAGTTTAGTTTTACATTTGTGTTATGGG
>VYZV01007181.1:32589-50492 GCA_013401275.1 Pandion haliaetus | reverse complement strand
TGGAGAAGTTGGTGAAGGACTGTCTCCCGTGGGAGGGACCCCATGGTGGAACAGGGGACGAGAGAGGAATCTTCCCCCTGAGGAAAGGAGCGGCAGAGACGATGTGTGGAGAGCTGACTCAACCCCCATCCCCTGTTCCCCTGTGCCGCTGGGGGGAGGAGGTAGAAAGCACCGGGAATGGAGCTGAGCCGGGAAGGTGGGAGGGGTGGGGGGAGGTGTTCTGATGTTTGGTTTCCCTTCCCAATACCCTTGTTTTTGATTTGATTGGTAGTAAATGAAATGGATTTTGTTTCTTCCCCAAGTTGAGCCTGTCTTTTGCCCGTGACCATAAGTGGGGAGTGATCCCTCCCAGTCCTTGTCTCGACCCACGAGCCTGCCTTTGGATTTTCTCCTCATCCCAACGTGGCCAGGTGCGGGGGTGGGGGGTGAGCGAGTGGCTTCGTGGTGCTTTGTTACCGACTGAGCTGAAACCGAAACCACGACAATTTGCAAGAAGATTTAATCTTTAAATACGTTCTTTTTAATGTCTTGTATCTTACGTCATCAATTTTATTCCACTGGAAAAGCAAAATCTTCACATTCCAGTGACATACAGAGCCATGTGCCTCCAGTCTTGCTTCTAGTCTCCTCTATTGTGCTTGAAATTGAGATATTACTATGGAGAGAAAATTAGTTCAAACAATTTCTAAAAGTAATTTTTTGTTATTTAAATTGTATTGACTATAACTCTTGAATCCCTTAAGACCTGAGAGAGCTAGTATCATGACAGCAATGGCAGAATGATATGAAGATAATAAAATAGTCTGACCAGAAGAATCAAAGTTTAAACTAAGATTGTTATGTTTGCCTTGTAAGTGAAAATAGCAATCAATCTGGGGAGAAAAAAAAAAAAAGGATAAAGATAGTTATTTTTCTCTGCTCTTTTACCTTCTTTCTCCAAGAAAGGCTTCTGCTCCCTCAGTTGGAATGCAGGTGCTCAGACATCTGATTTTGTTTTCCATGCATTTGAAGAAAAGGAAACTTATTGTGGGAGATGTTGGGGGAGGCAAAAAACAACAGACAGTAAAGATGGAACGGGAACCACCATATGCAGTTATTACTATTACTATTATTATTGTTATTTTAAAAAGGTAAACTAATTCTTGGTTTTATCCTTCATTCTAATTTAAATCTGCAAGGCTGTGATCGCATTGACCCAAAGCCTCTTACAGAGAAGCTGGAAATTATTTTTAACATTTTCCTTACAAAACAACTCTCTAAAATTAAAAGAACATGTACACAAATATTGTAATAATAAAACCAAAGAATTTGGATGCTACATGTTCAATAGAGACTGAAAAGTATTTCAAGTAAATTTATGAGTAAGTTGCATAACAGTAAACATAAGCTATTATTTATGTATTAGCTAAATGAATATGTGAATTTTAATTGATTGTCTTGAAGTTGCTTCAGAATCAGCAGAATGCTATCTAGAGAGCCACAGATTTTTGCTGCAAAGTGTCTGTCTAGCTTGCTATGGTTCCTAGGGATTTTTTCTATGTCTGTATCTACAATGGCTTTTTGTATATAAAAGATACATAAGACAGCTGTATTTGTAGTTTGGAAAAGAATAAGACAATGATAATTCTCACCTTTAGGCAATTTGAAATTGTTGCAGTTCCTCTGGCAACATCAGAGAATTGTACTGCTGCTGGTTGTCAGGCTCAGACATGAGTAACACAAGATGGTGGCAGAAATGCCATATTGCCCCCAAGTTTTCCATAACCTTTCATAAACTTCTGCATTTTAAGTTCTCTAAAAGAAAAGACTTAGGCATCATAGCTAAAGAAAAATGGAAGAAGATATATAAATAAAATTTTGAGTCATGAATGTAGACGAAAATCCATTGGGAATTTATTTGTAACACTGATGGTCCATAAAGCCTGATACAAGTGATCCAAGAAAGAAAACTAAAATGCTGTAATGCAGTTTGCTTTTAAGGCTATGATCTGATCAGATGTTCCTTAAAATCCTAACCCATTTAGGCTACAATAGTAAACTGTGGAAGGTGTTATGTCCCTGTGTATTGGGTTTGTGTGGCGGGGTCTTGGCAGCAGGGGAGGAGCTGCAGAGGTGGCTCCTGTGAGAAGCTGCTAGAAGCATGCCCTGGCTCCAGGTCAGACCTGCCTCTGGCCCAGGCCGAGCCCATCAGTGATGGTGGTAGCGCCTGTGGGAGAACAGATTTAAAAAGGGGAACCAGCAGTGAGTGGGGGGATTGGAACGTGAGAGGAAGCCCTCTGCCGATACCGAGGTCAGTGAAGAAGGAGGGGGAGGAGGGGCGCCTGAGGAGGCTGATGGCCCTGCAGCCCGTGGGGAGACAGCAGGCTGTCCCCCTGCAGCCCAGGGAGGAGAGCAGTGGAGCAGATGCCCACCTGAAGCATGACACCCTGTACCCAAACAAAGAAGAAATTCCAATGCAGGAAGAAAAAAAAAGCATAGTCTTATAAAATGTATGTAGGGGCTTTCTATGCTGAAGAATCTCTGATCACCTGTGGTCTTAGTGAGTCCAGTTCAATACCAGAAAAGCATACAAGCCCCATGCAAACCCTGGGCCACAAAAGCAACCAGAGCTACACCAGGTAGTGAGAGTCTTCATTGCTATCTCTAAAAGCATGCTCTAAAGTACAAACTTGCAGGGGTACAACCTGAAAGCCACAATATGAGGCCATCTCTTAAGGTGGTGCCCTGGATGGAAGAGTAGATGCTGAGAGGTCAAAGCAGGCAGGAGTGGTACAGACAAAGCAAGCTTGCCAGAAGAGATTATTTCAATGGAGTGAAAAACAGTGGAATACCTGGTGAGCCTAATTAAGATAGTACAGATGTGGCCAATATTAATTGCACAGGAGTTACACTCCTGCACGCAATTCATAGGCTGACTTTTATTTCTGTGAAAACAGCACCACAAAAAATATTATACTCTGTAAGCAAGAAACATACTGGTGCATTGGTAACTGAATCAATTTTTTTCCTTGGTTTGTTCAGACTAACTAAAACCACTGTATTTCTTGTTATGAAAAGAAAAGTGCCTCCATTGTTCCAAGAAACGTGTGCTAAATCAGAAAGGAAAACTGACTTTCTTATATGCACGTGGTACTATTCAATTGCTTAAGATATTCAGCCTGGGATGGTTTGAAAACTTGGAAGCATACTTATCTAATGCCTTGTGCTCTTAATATTCCTACCACAAAGAATGAGTTCAGTGCCCTCATTTTTTCAAGCAGTAGTAAAAATCCATTCACGCTAGAATGCGATGACTTTACTTAAGTAGAAATTTGAAACAGAATGATTGCAAATGGGCTTCTTGAGCTCCTGGGAGAATTTTGCCCTTTGCAAGAAGGTGCCAGTTATACTCAACTCAGGGTATTGCTACCTTTAACTGCCACCAAAGTCTTAGTCATTTTGCCAGTCTTTCCAGTAATACTGCCACTTCTTCACACGTTCCTAAGGCTGAGAAACAGCAAATGAGTAGATGCTTCAGCAAATGAGTGTCAGGACAAACCGCAGTGCAGTGAACAGTAACTCCATCTTATACTGGAAACTGCATAAAAAACATGACAGTGTGACCCCCTTTATTTTCTGGAATTGAAAAGAAAAGGCTATTTTAAAAAATGATAACTTTTTTTTTACGACAGAAATTGGAATTTATTTTATGGAACTTAGGAGTAAAGTAATTATCTATAGCCCTATTCTTAAACATGAAGCAACATATTTGTTTTCATTTCCATACCTGATCTGTAGAAACTTCTCTCTTTTCAGTGTTTGGCTAAATGAGGCACCAAAAAGAAATAGTCAATCCTGTCAACAGTGGTAGGAAGCTAAATGTATTCATTAATTAGTTTTATGACCTGATGAGCATAGATACCAGCACTGATTAGCTGATCACCTCAGGGGTGCTTGTTACATTTATAATGAAGCAAATCAAATAACGCAGTTTGTATTTGGGAAGCTGGAAAAACTGAGCCAAATAGTCACTGATACAACCTGGCAAAAATCAATAGTGCTAAATTTGCACCTCTATTCCTAAGTGGCAGTAGGTGATCATTTGGTTAAAGCCAATTACGTCTGTTAAACTGACCTACTGCACCAGCAACAGCAAAAGTCAGAACTTGTTGATTTCTGAAGTTATGCTGGATTTCACAAATCACTGTGTGGAGTCAGCAGCAAGAATACATGAAATGAAGTAGCTAATACTTTCAGCACTTCTGACTGACAACAGCAGTCTACAGTAAGGAGTTTTGTTACTCAGATGTCAACAACCATTTTAAAGGATATTGCTACACTGAATTCTGTCATGCTTAAAACTTTATGCTGACAGCTCAGTTGTCGTGCAGGAAAATGAGGTGGCACGCAGTGGCAGAAATAAAACAAGAATAATGAATATCTTTATCAGTTAAACAAAAACGTCTTATGATGAAGACCTGGGATTCTAATGATGACAATGCTGCTATTGAACATGAAAATGTATACAGCCATTTAATTCCCATGACTACTGCAACAGGTAGAGAGAGCTATGTCCCTGAGTATCTCTGATGAATATTACCAATGAAAAAGAAAGTGAGCTGTAGAAAATAAGAGGTTCACCGACAGAAAAAAAAGAATGAAAAGTAATGACTGATGATCATTTTATACATACACCAAATAAAAGATTTCTGAACGAACAAGACAAAATTACATGGTCTGATTTATTATATGACACTGGTTTAGGATAAATAAAACAGTTAGAACATCCTAACAGAGTATTCAGAGACATTTAAAGAATGATAGGGATTGATCTCAGCATAATGACCCTATTCTTCAGTAAAAACTGCATGAAAATGGAATTCCTACGTGTTTCTCCTTGTACTGTGGTAAAAAAAGCAAGCTGTAAAAAATTAGGTGCATAGAATCTGAAGGCATAATAAAACCAAAAGGATTTTTCTTCTTTCAAGACAGACGGATGAACAGAAAAAGAATGCTAATTCTATGTTGATTTTTTTTCCTTTCATTTCTCAATATACACTTTAATAAAATCTTGTTGGTTTGGGTTTTGGGGGTTCTTTGTTTATTTATTTCTTTTTTAATTTGGCTAGTTTTATCATTTGTTTTACATTGTTGCATAATGTTTAAGTATGGTCCTTAATGGTCATTTCATTCCTGAATTGCTGCTGAAAGCTTGGTTTGTTACTACTCAGATATAAGCTGCTGTCCCTTATCCTCCAAAAGATGCTGGTACTAAATCAGCTTTTAGAAGTGGAATGTATCAGCTATACAGTTTAAAAACAATAACTGACATACTGCCTTTTCATGAAGCAATGCTTGAAATAAGTCAAGTTCAGGCAACTGACACCAGAAGGGAGAATGACATCCAGAATTAAGGAACATTTTCGGGCACTGTTCTTCCACCACTCAAACCTGAGACTATTTAACTATTACTCATCTACCAAGATACTGCAGAATAAAAGCCATGACAGCTGAGGCTACTGCAACCCCAAGAACTAGAGGAGTAATGGAAATCCACCATCTTGAATGCACACAGGCACAGAGGAGAGAACACACTGTTACAATATGTTGCCTCTGTGCCAAAAAAAGTGGACGTTTGGAACTTCTCTGTTTCAGTAACACCCATGTAATCACAGACAGCTGACTTTAAGACACTTCATGGTAAATTTCTCTTTAGATTATTTAAAATCATGGTGTACTGACAAGCCAAGTCATTAGGTAACAACATTACGTTTTCCTGTTTTCACAGAACTAAACTTAAAAGGGAGTTTTTAATGTTGCCATGGCAATATTAGACAATGCATTCAAAAATTTTTTTAGCATCTTTGTTTGTTTGCTTGCTTGCTTTTTGCAGAAAAAAGCATCCCAAGACAAAAGGCAACAATATCTCATTCTTTCGAGAAGCAAAACCTCTCCATTAAATTTGCTCTTCCTATTGAAGAAACAAACTATGTAATTTACTTTAAAAATAAACATTATTAGACTCAGTCAAACAGAACCTAATGTGAAATATGGAAATCATACTGAATATAAACTGTAATATTGAAGTGTAAGTAATTTTCCTTTGTAATTTCTAGAACAACACTGTAGCCTTGTAGCCCAGCAAATATGGAGTTGCCATTGCTTGTAACAGACCACAGGCTTAGTGTTGATAGCACAGGCATCAGGATGGGTCTGGACTAGTCCTGGCCTGCCTGGAGATTTGTTTCAGCGTGTAACAGAAACTACCCAATGACCAGGTCACTACTACCCACTTTGGTTTAGCTTTTGCTGAGCTCCATACAGTTGTACAAATAGCTCCTATAGTTATATGTATTTTGTAACTAATAAATAGTCAGAACATGTAGTTATGCTATATGCAATGACTTACCTATGACCCTAGTGTGAAATGCTACATAGAGGAGCACAGACATATGGTGATAGTGGAAGCCTTGAAAGTACAGGCACAGGAGACACCAGAGGCCACTTGGCAATAAGTAGCAATGGTCATCAATTAATGTTCATGGAAGTAATGCAGCCTTCAGAGCTGGGCAAAACCAGTTTTGAGGGTGACAGAGCAGCGAACAAGTATCTAAGACATGTAAATTACATCAAATACTGTAAATCTGGATGAAACATTGACTTGAAGACCAATGGAGAAAGAGCCGGGTGCACACTGTTTTAGCAAACACATAAAAATGGTGACAGGTGGATCCTAGAGTGAGGCAGAAGACTTCACCATCATCACACTCCTCCCAGTGAGGGACTTGTGAAGCTGTATGACCCAGAGGGACAGTAGACGGTTGAGCATAACATCACAGAAAGGGGTGGATACTTGAAAGTTTGTGTATGTATTGTTTTAATTGTATGTAATTTGAACTATAAGTGTCTTATGCATTTATAGCTTTCATGCTTGGTTGCATTTAAATATATTTTGTTTGACAGAATGTATCTTACCAAGAAATTATGTCATACAGCATAATTCTAAAATCTAATTATTTAACACTGACAAATTTTCAGTTTCAGAGGAGTGATGAAAACGTGCCATAGTGCCAGGCCCACTACCAACCCTTGCACAACCCTTCACGGGGGGTGATTTTCTGTTCATAACTAGTTATTCATAGGTAATTCATTAGCCAGTTCATTAGACCACTAAATGCGTACTTCATTAATATTACGTAGTGCTGATTTTGTAATCGAGATACGATGCAAGACACAGTCAAATGACATAAAAATGGAATTATGTTACATCCAAGCAGTTCCTTTTAGCAATCAAATCTGTAATCTTAAGGAATGAAATCAAGTTTGTTTGACGTGACCTATTTTCTCTAAATCCATAGTGACACACATTAATATTTTAAATAATTCACTGTTAAGGCAGCTTTTTATTAATTTTTCTTTCAAGGATAAAGTCTCTTACTTAGTCATGTCACAAGTTATCCAACTGTTTAGTCTTCTGGAATTTATCCACTATTCCAAGATTTCTTAAGAATGCACATCAGTTGGTCAGACATTCCTTCAATCATGTCTTCTGGAAATCTATCCAGACCTGGTGAATTCACAATCGTCTGTTACAGCAGATGTTTTTAAACTTCTTGGTTACTAATGGAAAATACTTTATTAGTCTCCTGTGAAATAAGCACTTTATTGCACTTTCAAAATGCAGCAGAGAAACATCCAATGACCATTGCCAATGAGCAATGTGGTGTATTCATATTGCTTGAATATTTTTTCATATGCTTAAAAAATTACTCTATTATTGTTAACACAGGCATCATGGATCTTTTTCCAATGTTGTTAGTTTCCTTCAGTTTCTCTTTTACAATAAATCTAGCAAGCAGGGTTTGGTATCTATTCATTATTTCATGCATTGTATGTTGTATTTTATTTCTAGCTTTCACTTTACCAGTGAGGCAGAGGGGGCTCGCCTTGACTGTGGGATCAAATAATTTTGGTCCTCTAGTAAATTTTCATCAGTTATTTCTGATTAATGAAAAACACTCACTTGTTTGCCAGACTGTATATAACCATAATGACTAGTCTTGATTCAGCCCAGGTGATTAATTCATCTTTATCTGCTAGAATGACAACGAAAATAGAGAAACAGCATACTGGCAGCAGAATCTTTCATGTTACAAAACAGTCATCTATAACATTTAAAAGAACTAAGGACACTTTTTTAAGGGCTGTACGATACTTCTAATACGTCTCTAAAGATTACAGGTTTACTGACAATAACCTATTTTTCTTTTCATTTATGCTGTTGCTCAGTCTTCTGGACCATGCTAGTTAGCATGGTGATGTTTCTTCAGTACACCCTATTACCTCTTTTGCCTATTTTTTTCTCCTAAATTGGGTAATAACCACTGATTTTAATGTTCTAATCATGCAAATCAACTCATCAGCTTTTACGAATACCAGTTATATAAAATTTCTTCTAATCAATGAGAATTTCCAATTCCTCTTGCTTATTGCCTTCAAACAGTAGCATATAGAAATTGAAAAATATATTCTTTCCACATCTTTTGACCTTGATCACAACTTCCTGAATTTGTTTTTATACCACATTTGCATTCTTGTTAAGTTTCCTTTTTTATTTTTGTGTTAATAGCCTCATAGTTGCTCCAGCTAATCTCCAGTTGAGAAGATTATCACCTTTTTTTCTGTGAGAAGTAAGCTGCAGTATTTATAAAGCCAACCATCTCTCAGGATAAATGTTCAACAAACTGAAACCTTCCCTTTCATACCAGGCATGCAAACAGTGCTCCCCTCTGGTATCTTCTGCCTTTTCAGTGCTATTAGAATGACTCTAAGAAGATTATGTGGTCTTTTGTCTTCTGCTTCCCTTCAAGATAACTGAAGCTTCCTAAAGTGTGTGGTTCCACGTGAATGTCATGTAACTAATTTCAATGTGCATCATCCCTTACTAATATCTCATAAGTATCTGGTGGATCCTCTGTCCTCTCTTTTCAACACAGAGTCATCAGTGATGACTGCTTGCCTTCCTGGGGTATCTAAACTCTTTTGTAGCTGCTCACTTAATGTAAAAAGAATATAAGTCAAAATATTCAACCAGCTTTTGTTCTAATCTTCCAGAAACAAGGGACAAGTTGCTGATCATCTGATGATCTGACACTTGTAGAGGAAAGTGAATGTCCTTCAAAGTAAGGAAGCATGCTATGGACAACATTAACACCTCTTATAATGCAAACGATAATCGTGACTTCAGAAGTGTTATTCATCACTGATACATGCATTCTTATAAAAATGTGAAGTAGTTTATTTGTGGAGAAATATAAGATTATCGTTAAGGAATTGCACTGTAGCATTAGGGAGGTTAAGGCATCAAAAGTTTATCTGCTGGAATCTTAAGAAAGCATACCTCTTCTAGTATCTTAAATACCACCTAGCTGATCTTTGGCAGATAAACATTTATGGCATAGTACTAGCTAGAACTTAATAGGGTCAGACTATTGCAGATTTCCAGCAGACAGACCACACAGTTTAAAGGAAATGGTAGTCAAATGTAACAAATTAATGGACAGCCCTCTAGGTCTACCCTGCCTTACCCCGAGTTAGTTTGTAAAGCTTTATGTGATAACAGCAGAAGGTGATAAGACAGAAAGTATAGCTTTTTAGGCATAGAAAGTAGTAAACAAAATTCTTCACAATTTATAGGGCATGTTTTCAACTCTTTTTTACCCAGGTAATTCTCACCTAAGTAATGTATAATACAGTGCACCTATGCCAGAGTGCAAAAGGTAACTTTGGCATTGCAGTCCCTGAAGCATTGTGCTGGTTTTGACTGGGATAGAGTTAATTTTCTTCACAGCAGTTAGTATGGGGCTCTGTTTTGTATTTGTGCTGAAAACAGGGCTGATAATTCAGGGATGTTTTCACTACTGCTGAGCAGTGCTTACACAGAGCTAAGGCCTTTTCTGCTTCTCACCCCACCCCAGCAGCGAGGAGTTTATTAGTTTCTTCCTTTCTGTTCTATTAAACTGTTCTTATCTCAACCCACAAGTTCTACCTCTTTCCTTCTGATTCTCTCCCCCATCCCACTGGGTTGGGGGAAGTGAGTGAGAGGCTGCGTGGTGCTTAATTGTTGGCTGGGGTTAAACCACGACAACATCCCATTATAAGTCTCGCGCAATCCCAAAATGCTCTTTCCCATGCACCCCATAAGGTGTCCCACACCCCTATGCAGTGACCCCCTCCACCTGAAAGGTGCTCCGGAGACTCATCTTGATGGGTGTCACCCTGGCCCATGGCTGAGGCTCTCCTAGGATACCCTGGCAGGGACCTGGTCAGAGTATCCTCCAACTCCATAATTCAGGTACCTGCCTGCTAGCCGCTGTCTCTCTGTGCTCCCTTCTGTGTGGGCAGACAAGCTTTTTATCACATAACCTAACAGAAACATGTGAGCCATGTGACAAAAAAGCATCATATCCCTCCGGTCAAACTACGTGTTCACATTTTAAGTAAGACCACTCCATCAAAGGGTCTTTCTGTTCAGTTCACAGGACAATTGTCTCCAGTACAAGTAATTGGTTCCCTGAATAGTCTTCAAAAGGGAGAAGGGCCACGACGATCACACCAAAAGGATAATCATGCTTATTATGTGTGTTAAAGGACACCTGGACAATGCTTACGAATCCTTTATAAGGTACAAAGAAACAATCTCAGCAGGAACATCTCAGCATCTTTTTCACTAGAAGTACTTAAAAAAGTCTTTTGGCTAATATAATTCCCCTGTGAATAAATAGGTGACAAACTGTGGTGTCCGTAACAAAAGACTTACTATTCAAAACTATTTATTGATTACTTTATTCCAACCGTTGTAAGTCAGAAGTGAGCGCACCAGCTTCAGCAACTTACAAATCAAGAGCTACTATTCATTTCGTACTGGGACAGCTCTGTCCTTTAGTGTCCTCAGGCAGCATTCTTCTACATGTCTCCCAACTTCACTCTGTTTTTCCTTTTCATTGACAATTCCCTTTCCAAACAGGGCAAATGTTGACATCTGTGTCTGATTAGACGTGTTGAAAAATTCTCTTTTTTTTAAATAGCTTTTGAAATTCTTTGCCTGAAGTCATTCTCCAAGTTAGTGACTAAGCAGGACTTAAAAAGTCCTAGCTAGAAATTACTCTATCATGTCTCTGTCTCTTGTGCTTCTGCTTTGCTGCTGGTACAAACGGCCTCCTCCTCCCCTGCAGTACATGTGATATGAATCCCTACAGCGCTATCCCATCTTGTATCAGCAGAGCTTTCAAATACAGTATTTTGGCTTCCTTTAGATGCTTCACAGGCCTCTGAGAAACCTCCTAATATAAAAAAATACACAACAATCATCTGGAGAGAACCCCAAATTAGTTTTTAAATAAAAACCTGTATAAAATCCTAAGAGTTTCTTTTTCTCTCTTCACCTACATAGAAATATACACACACGTATGTCAGCAGTTTGTGTAAGCAGTGAACCATTAAGCTACAGCAGACCCTTGCCAGTTTCTCACAGCTACCAACCCCTTTTACATATTCATTTCTGAAACAACCCTGTGATCAAAATCTAACCTTTCTTTTTTATGGTGCTACACTCAATGACATGAGCCAGCATGCCAAACAACTAGCAGCATAACTGACAACAACCTAGTACCTGACACTGAAACAGATGTTCCACTTTCAGCAGAGCTCACAGGGATATTCAGCATCCTGCCACAAGGCTGTGGGACTTGGAAGAAGCAAGCAGAAAAAGGCATTGAGATGACATTTGCAACTGTAGCTGACTGAGCGAATTCTGACTATGTCCCACTTTCAGAATCTGGTGAGAATACTGTTGTTCCTCTTGTCATTTGATCACTCAAATCTTGCTTTAAAGGATCAATTATCAGTTAAAATGGGAAAGGGATTTTTCTGTCTGTGTCTGGCCAGAAGAACAACCTTTTCTTTCTTTCTTGTGAAAATTTTGCTGGTATTCTGAGGTGACTCTAGATGAATATCATCTGGTCTAAGTATCTAGATGAATATCATCGGGTCTAAGTATCACCTTCAGACCACATAAACTACAATACAACCACCTTGCTTTTGAGGCATACATCATATTGGAAACACAGAGTGCTTATATCCCGAGATAAGTAACTCTGAAGAATAGATCTCAGCATTCTTGGCCTTGAAACTAAGAAGTTTCATTCATATAAGGGAGGGCTGTAATGACGTTGCTTTTTCCAGTAATTTTTTTCCAAGACTCATGTGAATCAATCACATTTCCTTTTCTTCAACATTATCCAGCATTCAGAGATAAGATATTGATACTTTCTTCAACAAACTACTTTATTCAGTTGCTTTTATTTGACAAACTCATTAAAGGAAATATAAATAGGATGAATCATTGCAGTAGTATACTTGCAATGGAGAACCAGTTCTACCACTTTTTTATGTGCCACCAGGGCATATAGAAATATGAAGAAAGATCAAAGAAAACATAAGATGACAGATAAGGTCTGCCTGCCAGGTTCCAAATCTGGCCCTACGGTATTAGCAATCAATATCAGCCTAGATGGGTGTGAAGTGCAGCCTGTTGACCATGATGATTCAATATTTCAGCTCAGTTCATTTCAACACCACAGTGAAATTATGTATATAAAAGAATTATTTTAATGTGCAGACTTTCAAAATCACTAACAAAAGAATGAGAAAGAAACAAGAAATAGGACACCAAATATATACCTCAGACCAACATAATTTCTGGTTTGTATTTCTGAGCAGGTCCCATTCCTGACCACACACATAGTTCTTACATTATAAATTATTTTTTAAAATAAATTAACAAATTATGAAACATGGGATTCAGTTCTAGCCTTCCTCCTGCACTTAACTGCTTTTAATGGTTCTATACTTCATGACTGTTTACCCAAAACATTATGGACAGATCATCTCTCTCTGGCAAGATACTGTTGTATCAACACTTCGCTAAGTTACAAGTTCTCAAACCTGTGAATATCTCTGACCAAGACTAAAACCTGGCAACAACGTGGCTGTTTCAAACATCAGTTGTCATTTTCTTACAAAGTTTTACTCTATCCACTAATAGAAGTATAGATTGGGAGAGGAGTGGCTGGAGACCAGCCCTGCAGAAAGGGAGCTGGGGGAGCTGGTCAACAGCAGGCGCAACACGAGTCAGCTGAGTGTGCCCTGGCAGCCAAGAGAGCAACCTGCATCTGGGGTGCATCAAACACAGGACAACCAGCTGGTCAAAAGAGGTGATTATCCCCCTGTATTCAGTGCTGGTGCAGCCTCACTTTGAGCACTAAGTGCAGTTCTGGGCCCCACAATTTAAGAAGGATGTGAAGGTCCTTGAATGCATCCAGAGGAGGGCAACAAAGTCGGTGAAAGGGCTGGAAGGCACGATGTCCCATGAGGAGCAGCTGAGGACTCTGAGCTTGTCTAGTTTGGAGAAAAGGAGGCTGAGGGATGACCTCATTGCTCTCTGCAGCTTCCTGAGGAGGGGAAGCGGAGAGAGAGGAGATTGTCTGTTCCCCCTGGGATCCAGTGATAGGATGTGTGGGAATGGTTCAAAGCTGCATCAGGAGAGGCTCAGACTTGACATTAGGAAGCATTTCTTTACCGAGTGGAACAGTTTTCCTAGAGAGGTGGTCGATGCCCCAAGCCTGTCAGTGTTTAAGAGGCATTTGGACAATGTCCTCAATAACATGCTTTAACTTTTATTCAGCCCTGAAGTGGTCAGGCTGTTGGACTAGATGATCAGTGTAGGTCCCTTCCAACTGAGATAGTCTAGTCTAGTCTAGTCTAGTATAGTCTAGCCTAATGCTATCTTTACACAGTTGCATATGGTGATTTTCACAAAAGAAATGTTTGTTTCATGTTCAGAATGAAATGATGTTTCCATTTGTTTTGCTTTCTTTTTGCATTCTCCTTTGATACACAGCTGGCAAATATGTCAATGCAAATTCACAAAACATGACATATTGTGCAGTCATCTTGAAATTATGCAAGCATGGATCAGACTTGACATATGACCAAGATACAGAAACACTATGGCTAAAGAAGACCCTTAAATATATTTCTCTAAATCAATACTGGTAAATCTTTTAAAGTATTTTTTATGTTTTCTAAGTTCAGGCTCCTTGTTGGATATAATAATATAAATTTTCTATTGGATTCTGATGTATTTAGTTTAAGAAGCAAATAAAAGGCCATAGGTTTCTGAAAGAAAAAAAAAGCAAAATCATAATGCATTCCTTGTTCAGCTGTTATATATGGAAAGTCATTCATCATGAGATGATTAAGTTTATTAGCATTAAAGAAATCGTAGCAGTGGAGATTACTAGGAAATTTTGAAATATGTAAACTTAGGCTCAACAACTGAAAGAAAAATTGTCCACTAGCACTCCAGAATCCTGTTAAATTATGAGAATGTGTGTGATGTTTCTATACTCTTTATCCATACCTGTGAAGCAATTAATGCTGTTGCACTTTTATATAAATTTAAGAAATTACAGATAATCATAAATGGAGACTAATAAGAAACATATTTTCCATTCTAGCTCCATTGAATTTCACCAGCACAGAAGGAATATCACGCTGCTTAATTAACCTGAAAAACCCTGGACAAAATACGATATTGCTCTGAAAAATCACTACGTTGAAAAAGAGCAACTGGGCATTAAACCTACATACATTCATATCTGGTAGAAGATAATATGAATAGATTGAAGTCAGAGAGCAATGCAGAAGAACCAGTAATAACAGCGATGATATATCCCCTTTATGTAGCCTGCATTACGTTAGAAAAGACTCAGGTCTCAATGAACATATTTGAATTATGAATTTTTATGCAGCAGTGGCTACATATTTTCTTATGTGTATCTTCAGCAGTATTTTCTTATGATACACTGTGTATTAATTTTCAAGAACTCACAGCCCACTTACAATATCTATGCAACTGTATTGGGTTTGCATGGCAAGGTTTCGGTAGCAGGGGAGCTACAGGGGTGGTTTCTGTGAGAAGCTGCTAGAAGCTTCCCCCATGTCCAACAGAGCCAATGCCAGCCAGCTCCAAGATGGACCCACCGCTGGTCAACGCCGAGCCCATCAGCGATGGTGGTAGTGCCTTTGGAAGAACAGATTTAAGAAGGGGAAAAAAACCCCACACAACAGAAACTGCAGCCGGAGAGAGGAGTGAGAACATGTAAGAGAAACAACCCTGCAGACACTAAGGTCAGTGAAGAAGGAGGGGGAGGAGGTGCTCCAGGCGGCAAAGCAGAGATTCCCCTGCAGCCCATGGGGAAGACCATGGTGAGGCAGGCTGTCCCCCTGCAGCCCATGGAGGTCCACGGTGGAGCAGATATCCACCTGCAGCCCAGGGAGGACCCCACGACGTAGCAGGGGGATGCCCAAAGGAGGCTGTGACCCCGTGGGAAGCCCGCACTTGAGCGGTTTGCTCCTGAAGGACTGCAGCCTGTGGAAAGGACCCACGCTGGAGCAGTTTGTGAAGAACTGCAGCCTGTGGGAAGGACTCACGCTGGAGAAGTTTGTGGAGGACTGTCTCCCGTGGGAGGAACCCCACGCTGGAGCAGGAGAAGAGTGTGATGAGTCCTGCCCCTGAGGAGGAAGGAGCAGCAGAGACAACATGTGATGAACTGACCCCAGTCCCCATTCCCCGTCCCCCTGCACCACTGGGGGGAGTAGGCAGGGAATGTGGGAGTGAAGCTGTGCCCAGGAAGAAGGGAGGGGTGGGTGGAAGGTGTTTTTAAGATTTGGGTTTTTTTCTCATTATCCTACTCTGATTTGATTGGTAATAAATTAAACTAATTTCCCTGAGTCAAGTCTGTTTTGCCTGTGACAGTAATTTCTGAGTGATCTCCCTGTCCTTATCTCCACCCACGAGCATTTTCTTGGATTTTTTCTCTCCCCTGTCCAGCTGAGGAGGGGAGTGATAGAGCCGCTTTGGTGGGCACCTGGCATCCAGCCAGGGTCAACCCACCATAGCGACTTTTAAATAAAGTATTAAAAGCCATACAAACAAGATGACTGTAAAGAATTATAGCTCACTTGAATGACAGCATCTCCAATGCACCGACTCTTGCTCATGTTGCAGTTGTGGCCATGCACAATATGATTACTGTGTAATCACGGCCCATAGAGATTTTGGATGTTTTCTGAGGAAGCTGCATTATCCTCACATAATAACATTGATTTAAAATTCTTCTCCCCATGTTGGTAACAGCGGCATCTGCAGGGAGCAGTTTAGTTTTGAATGCTTGATACTCTCACCATGACAGAGATCAACCATGAGTCAAGGATGTCTGTCAGGTTTGTCTTAACAACTACAACAGAGGCTGAATTGGTTGCATTTTTTGGAACACAGTGATTTAATAAGTTTTCTGTCGTCAAAGTAAAGACAAGGTCATTCTAATTACTAGTCCATTTCTTTTCTGAATGCAAAGTACACTTCAAGTAACTGTAAAATTCATGGTTCACATATTAGCATTAGGTTTTAGTTGGTAAAAAGAAACAAAAGACTCAATTCAATAGCCCATAAATTACAATGCATTTGCAGATAATAATTCAAGTGTCACCAGCTGGAAGTACTCACAGTGACCATAAACTAGGGATCAGGTGTTGTGAGTACCCATTGTTCTCCATGTGAAAACCCCTCGTTTAACTCTGAATGCAATACTGCTTAGTTAAGAAACACATAAAGTGAGAAATACAGTAGTGAATTCACTCAGGTAAATTTGCATGGTATTACACAAACTTAAAATCAGGTATGTTTCTTACTTCACAGATTCTACAATTTTGGACCTACTTCACTGAAACCTTTTTCTAAAATTAAAGTTAGAACTTCTCACATGGCTATGCTGGAAGGATTTGGTGCAAAAGAGAAAGACTTTAATACCTTTTTATTGGACCTGCAAACAAAACAGTCAAACAAAGGACAAGACACAGTGAACTGCAGATTTAGTTAATAAAGAATACTGAAATGCTACCAAAGATCTGGTACTACATGAAAGAAAATAAACAAAAGATTATTTAAGGCATGGACATCAAACAAATGAAGTAAGAAGAAATAGGAAGACTTTTTTTTTTTTTTCCTGAGGAGCAAATTCCTCTTAAGTTCATCTCATAATTTACATTTCTGTCCATCTTAGTCCATAAATACAGTGAAATTGTCCTCACCTTGTGTATCTCCCTTTAGCTAACTTTAATATATACACATCTACATGTGAGCCGGTCATTTTATGCTCCTCTTGCTGATAACTGAGAAGCCCTAGCACTCTTAAAGTATGATTCATCTGTTTTTAGGGCAAGATGGACAGAACCTGTGTGCTTCCACTGATTCTTAAGCAAATACAGAAGATGAGCACAGACATAGATTTTTGTATAGCAGGAATGTAAAATTTTTAAGACAAAGTCCTCTCTATGAATAATTTTTTTTAATCAATTTTATACATCATATATGTTCCAAAAAATATTAGTACACACTGAAGAAAATCATAATTTTTTTATTAAGGTACTTAGTAAGTCTGTCTTAAGTCATCTGTATTTGATAAAATCAATTCCATGCAAAGTCTGGCACTTGTGATCCACTAAAAGACTAGCAGATGATATCTTTATTGTAAAACATCACCTTACACATTCAGCATTAATACAGCTGAGGACATAGGGCACTTAGTTAAAAAACTTGCTTCAAAAATTATTTAAAATTTGGAACAGTAGTGTGTACATCTGGTTTTGCATTTAAGGTCTTTGAAAGCTAGGTCATAGTACAGCTGTGGTATATTCCTAATCTTAATGTCTGCTGGGAAGACAATGTCAAGAAAAAACAAAGAGCTACAAAAACGTAAAGCTTCAAGATTTTCCAAGATGAGGAAACAAACATACCCAGT
>VYZV01007181.1:0-25303 GCA_013401275.1 Pandion haliaetus | reverse complement strand
TTCCCCAAGTTGAGCCTGTCTTTTGCCCGTGACCATAAGTGGGGAGTGATCCCTCCCAGTCCTTGTCTCGACCCACGAGCCTGCCTTTGGATTTTCTCCTCATCCCAACGTGGTCAGGCGCGGGGGTGGGGGGTGAGTGAGCGGCTTCGTGGTGCTTTGTTACCGGCTGAGCTGACCTGAAACCACGACAGTCCTTTTTGGCGCCCAACATGGGGCACAAAAGAGGTTTAGAGTAAAACAGTCGGTTTTGCCGAGCCAGACAGGAGACAGAGGCATAATTCGAGATACAAGGATAATAATTGGGAGAGGTAATGGGCAAAACACCGACTGAACAATGTTAGTGTAATAGCCTTAGAAATTTCAGTTTTTGTAATTGTGGTGGAGGATAAGATTGTGTGTATATTGTCCAATTCTGTTGAGTATTGTGATGGTGATTCTGTTAATTTCGTTGTGGGGAAGTTTCTGATTTTGATGATAATTCTTAAATATGTAATCCGCAGAGGCGAGGGGTGGAATGTTATGGGTTTGTGTGGCGCGGTTTTCCTTGGTGACTGAGCTGACCTGAAACCACGACACCCTAATACTCGGTTTTATCATGTACCTCCTTTTTCTTACATTATGAGTGATAGTCAGTCATTGCGCATTTACCCATTCTTGCTTTTTTAAACACTTCATCACATCATCACAGAAACGAGCAATATTGTGTTTATTGCAAGCACAGTCCTTATGGGGATCTACAGTCATGGCATTCTTTACACTCATCTGTCTGAGGAATTTGATAGCCTCCGTTTGTACAGAGCAACGCGAGTATGTTCTTGTACTGGGTTTAGGAATTAACTTTTATCGTAGCCGTAATGCTTTAGGTTTGTGGCTAAAAAAGTGTTGGTAATACAGCAGTGTTTTGGCTGCTGCTGAGCGGTGCTTGCATAGCATCAAGGCTTTCTTTTTCCCCACCCTGCCTGCCCAGCAAGTGGGCTGGAAGTGGGCAAGGGGTTGGTTGAGGACACAGGTGGGACAGCCAACCCGAATTGGCCATAGGGTTATTCCATACTGTCTGTTGTCATGCGTAGAAATAAAAACTGAGATAGAGGAAAAACTGAGAGGAAGAAGAAAGGGCTTTTTTTGCTTCCAGTGTGTCTTTTGTTTGGAGATTGGTGGGATATTGGTCAGCCTGTGGGATGTGGTGAACAATTTCCTTTCTTTCGCTTGTGGGGTTTTTGTTTGTTTTTTTTTTTTTTTCTGTTTCCTTCCTCTATTAAACCATCTATATCTCAACCCATAAGTTTTCTTTTTTTCTTTCTGTTTTCTCCCCTGTCCCACTGTGGTGTGGGGTGAGCAAGCGGCTGTGTGGCTGCTTGGCTGCTGGCCAGGGTCAACCCACTCCAGCACTTTGTGCAGACACCTAAAAATGGGATTGAAGGAAGAAGCAGCAGTGTGCTGTGGTTCGGTGGTAACAGTGCTCACTGAATTAACCAGTTGTGTGAAAGATCCCTATGGCCTGCGTACTTGTTATTCTAGTCAGTTGGTATAGACTATTCCTCTTGAGGTTGTACACAGCTTTGTATAGTTTATTGAAAATCCATTTGGCTAGGGAGAAACCAAGAAAGGCTTAATTAGGCTACAGTGGCTATGCTGGACTGCTTGAGCATTTACCAGTTTGTCCTTGCTGAAAGGGCACTTGGTGTTTTCTGTGTTTTATGCAGTATATTAACATGTGGACTAGAGTTTGGTGGCCGGCCTCTAGCTAAGCACGTCTCTCTGAGATGTAAATTAAAACTAGTGTTCTTTCTCTGGCTTGTTAAATCTTGTTGATACTAGAGAAGAATATCTTTAACAGGAAGGCAGAGAATGTTTTACCTGACTGATATTTTAGGGAAGGAAAAGTTGCTAGCTCTCCCTTTACATTGTATACTGAGTTTAGGATCGTAGCTTAGGGATGTGGATTATATATATCCCTAGACTTTCGCATCATTTGTTCTATGGCATGTATTTACTCTGAGCCATCTGTTCCTCTTGCTTGCCCAAAGGCATGTTGGAAGTTTGGCCTGAAAAATAAACTGAATCTGATATTACAGGCCTGAATCTTAATCATAAGCTGGTCATACAGTAAGAATAGATGATCATGGAATGATGGGTTGCTGATGGAAGCATTTATCACATGATTTGTGGAGTAAATTTCAGTTTTCCACTTGTAAATCAGATTCTGAGGAAGTTGTGAGAATAAGTAGATGAGTTTGTAGTGACTGACTTGCATGTGTTCAAATATTTCTTAAAACATTGACAGAAACATTTATATCAACCACTCCTTTCTTTGAAACCGATGAAGACTGCTGAACTGAGTTGCTTAGTGAGTCTGTATTTGGAAACTGGATTCTGATTAATTTGTTCAAGAAATGTGAAGGCATTCTTCTTAGCTGCTGCTCTAAGGGGGAACAATTTGTCCTGTCTTTGAAAGATTAGGGAAGAGTGAAGAGGACCTCTTAAGTCCTGACTTCCATTTCTTCCAGGAAATTCATTATTTGTGGTGAGCTGACCCCAGCCAGCAGCCAAATGCCCACCCAGCCTATCACTCATTCCCTTTTGCTGTGAGATGGGGAGAAAATAGATGTGTAATGGTTGCGTGGGAAGACAAACACCATAAGCACGGGTGTCCCGCACCCTTGCTTCTCCTTTCCCTGAGTTTTTCTTGCTGAGCATGGCCTCGTATGGTATAAAGCTGTGTTGCCTCTGAAACATGAATATAAATAAAATGCTTGGTTATATATTTTTCTTGTTAGTGTGGCATTTTTGTTTATGGTGAGTGTTTAAAAGCTGACTCTATAAATCTGAACAGTTTGTATATCTGCCATGCTAAATACTGATGATACTTGTTCAAAGGCTTTTAATTCTTAAATAGGAGAATCTTGACCAATATGTGTGTATTTCTTAGCTTACAGTACAATTTTTCTAAAACACATTTTAAGAAATTTTACATACATTCTGCTAGAATGTGACTATATTTCTAGAAATGTAACCATTGAAAAAATTGCACAACTGGAAAAAATCCTGCTTTAACCTCCTCAGATTACTAGAGACATAATGTGGCTATTTTCCTTTTGATTGTATAAGCCAAGAATAGTAACATAATGCCTCAATTTTTGTTCTCCTCCCCATTTTCTCATGGAATAAGCTCTCATTTCTGATGTTTACAAGCTTTGTGAAAAGATGGTTAGGGGTTTCCTCACTGTTAGAAACCATACAGGTGTCTTTCTCAAAGTATCCTCTTGCATGTATTGCCAACATTATAGGTGGTCGGCCCAGGAAGGGTGGGCAGCAGCTGTTAGTTTTGATTCTAGTTTGCACGCATTGTAATATTACAGGAGTGCAGCACTGCTTTTTTTTTTCTTGAGTTCTAATTCTAAACTGTAATAATATTAAATTATCAATTAGGAAGCTGTTATTTGCTCGTCATCAAATAGCTGATGTGCCATTTGAAGTGCTTGCATGGCATGTGAGCTCTGAAGAGAAGACAAGGGACTCTGTCTCTAATAATATTACTTTATGGGACTATGTGTCTATTCAATAGTTGAGTGTTGTTTAAATGTATTAATAGTACAAGTTTTTTTTTTCTCTTGGTAGACGGGCCTACTGTAAAGGAAGTATGCATGTTTTCAGTCTATAGGGGTATCCTTAAAAAGGTGTTCTTTGCATTTTTTTCACAGATTTTTAGGCTGAAATTTGGGGCTTTTTTCCCCCTACATCCTACCAATGTTAAATAACAAATTAGAATAATTTATATTTAAGCCAAATCAAAAGTGGACAGTTGTCTGCCTTGGGACAGCTTCTAGTATGTCTGTTACAACCTTGGGTTTCTTTACAACTCTCTTTGTAGGAGAGGAGGTAGTATTGCCTCCTGGCAGTAGGAGGAAGGTCTGAAGAGGGAGGCACCGCCAAAGGTACCTGGAAGGCCGGGGTAGTTTGGGCTGTGCTTTCAGCTCTTCCTCAACTGAAAAAGCTTGTCTTGATAGGTTGATTCTGGGGAATCTGTATGCATCTTCCCTGCATTTCAGTATTTGACCATGTTATGTCAAACAGTGAGCTCTATTTTGAATGTGGCTCTGTTTGCTTTTCTGATAGGAAATACAAACTTTCACTTTTTTAACACCTGAGCTGGATTGAACCCTCAGTGTGCTTTAACATGGATCCAGTAAGGGAGGGCTGCTAGACCGTGAGGGTTTCAGTCATGTGGACATACCTTTGGAAAAGTATTTAAATAAGCTGACAGAGACTTTTAGGAGGAATGTTAGAAAGACTGAGGGGTAGCATAGTGCTAACAAATAAATAGTTGTCTTATGGAAGACATTGGTTATCGGCAGAGATGATCGGCAAGCCATCTGACTTCAAAGACTAGCTAGAAATCACTTTGAAAGAGGAAGCCGTGTCAGGACTTAGCTGTTTTACGCAGAAAGCGGGAATAAGCTATCCAATAATCGATACCCCCTCAAAATGTCGAAGTGGGGTCAGAAAACAAAACTGGTAGAATTTGTTTTGCGTTGCATAGATCTAATGTTTTGTGTGTGCCTTACAGTTTGGGGATTTGGGAAAAGTTATCTTGGTTATTTTGTGTTCCTAGAGAGTTTTGTTAAAAAGCATGAAGTTCTGTGTATGCTTAAATGTTTTGGGTTTCTGTGGTGGGGTTTTGGTAGCAGGAGAGGGGCTGCAGGGGTGGCTCCTGTGAGAAGCTGCTGGAAGCTTCCCTGGCTCCAAGTTGGACCTGCCTGTGGCCCAGGCCGAGCCCATCAGTGATGGTGGCAGAGCCTCTGGGAACAGATTTAAGAGGGGGAAACCTGCAGCAGAGAGGGGAGTGGGATGTGAGAGAAACCCCTGTGCAGACAGCAAGATCAGTGAAGGAGGAGGGGGAGGAGGGGCGCCTGAGGAGGCTGAAGGCCCTGCAGCCCGTGGTGAGACGGCAGGCTGTCCCCCTGCAGCCCATGGGGGTGAGTGGGGGAGCAGATGCCCACCTGCAGCCCATGGAGAACCCCACGCTGGAGCAGGTGGATGCCCCCAAAGATGGCTGTGACTGCATGGGAAAGCCTGTGCTGGAGCAGTGTGTGCCTGAAGGACTGCAGCCCGCAGAAAGGACCCAGGCTGGAGCAGTTTGTGAAGAACTGCAGCCTGTGGGAAGGACTCGCATTAGAGAAGTTCATGGAGGACTGTCTCCCGTGGGAGATACTCCATGCTGGAGCATGGGAAGAGTGTGATGAGTCCCGCCCCTGAGGAGGAAGGATCGGTGGAGACAATGTGTGATGAACTGACCCTAACCCCCATTCCCTGTCCCCCGGTGCCACTGTGTGGAGGAGGTAGAGAAAATCAGGAGTGGAGTTGAGCTGGGAGGGAGGGAGGGGTGGGGGGGGAGGGGTTTTAAGATTTGGTTTTACTTCCCATTATCCTTGTTTTGATTTGATTGGTAACGAATTAAATTGATTTTGATTTGTTCCCCAAGTTCGGTCTGTTTTTTGCCTGTGACCATAAGTGGTGAGTGATCCCTCCCTGTCCTTGTCTTGACCCATGAGCTTTTCTTTATATTTTCTCCTCCTCATCCCGCTGGGGGTGGGGAGGAGTGAGCAAGCGGCCTTGTGGTGCTTTATTGCCGGCTGGGCTTAAACCATGACATTAAATCAGGATGTTTCTCAGGAAATTAGGAGTTAATGGTGACTGAGAGTCTTTGGCAGTTTGGTACCACCACATTGGTAAGAAAAGCTGATGGAGACTTTTAGGAGTAATGTTGGAAAGATTGAGGAATAGCATAGTGCTAAAATCTACTCAGACTTAGCGAAGTTTCAATACGTATATTTAATGTATTGATACAGGACTTCAGTGCAGCAGCCTAGTAACTAATATTCAGGGGATGTTATCTGTGACATTTTATTAGTGTCATGTTAGCATATTTAGAATTAAAATACTTTTGAGAGAGGTGAATTTTGGATAAAATGCACAGCATTCAGCTCCCAATTGCTGTGTATTACTGAGAAGGTATAGTAAATATCTTTGCAATGGAGTGTGCATGTGATCATAATGTCCTGATGAGAGTTTTCCTTGATCTTCATCAGAAGGCTTGCCCTACTTAAATAGTCTTGATTGTCTTGAGTGTTAGTGGATGTTACTAACTTGAGACTTTTCCTCAAACTGTCATGACTTTCTGACTCCTTTCCTAGTCAAAAACTATGACAAGTTTCAAACAAGGTACGGAATGGTAGAAGAAGGGTAAGGACATTTGTCAGAAAATACTACAAACATTAATATGAAAATTAAATGAATGCAATAAACCCAAATGTTGCTATATATAGGAGACACTGAAAATTACACAATACACTTGCATTATTTTAATGAAATGGATGCATTTGTGTGGACAATGGCAACTGGTTATTCGTATTTCTATGTAATGGGTCATTTTCTACATATTTCTGTATTTATTGCAAGCAGTGCTAAAAATTCTGACTCTCAAAAGTTGCTAGAAATAAGATGAGCTTATTTATAGCTGATAGTTTGGGGAACTTTTCCTTTAGTGATAGCCAAAGTTGGCCAGAATCCTTGTTTCTTTCAAAGGGCAGTTCCATATTTTAGTATGTGGCAATTAAATTAGTTTTCTTGTATGTTACCAGAAGCACTGTAGAATCTATAGCTTCTTTCTTAAGTGATCTAAAATTCTGCATATTTCTGTTCTGAAAAATAATTCTGTAGTTTATTTTTAAGTACTTGCAGATTTTTTGTTTCAGATTGCCAGCATTACCTGTATTATTACCAGTTTTACTGATGAAATTGCTGAACATAAAATAGTATTGAGTATTTTCTCTAAATGAGAAATCCTGCTTCACTGCTTTCATAGAACAATTGTGCTTTAAGATTAAATGTGAATCTTCGCCTAGGTTGTACAGTGCTTATACAGGTACTGTGTATCGTCTGCTAGATGCAATGATTTACTTAACCGTAACTAATTACTAAAGAAGTCCTCAAGAAGGACTCTTGATGTTTGGTAAGACAGTTAATTCAGAACTGACATCCTGTTTTTCCAGGTGACATAAATGTTGCCAATGACTTTTCTGTGAAGAAGAGTTCATTTTACACCATGCTGAATAAAGCACAAATTTTGTGATCCACTTCTGCTGATGCTGATGACATCCACGATTTTACTTACAAGTCAGTGCAGTTCTTGGACATAGCTTTTTATAATTAATTCAGCAGTGTATAAAATAGTAATGCATTAAGGACCAGAGACAGTGTTATTTATTTAACCAATTAATGAATCCTTGATTCTGATTTTGGTGGTGCTAATAGCAACACAACTCATCCAACCAGTATTACAACTTCAAAAAGACATTCTCCTATGGTTAACTTGACTATTGTCCAATGAATCTGTGTTGGGTTTCTGTGGCAAGGTTTTGGTAGCACGGGGGGTTTGCAGGGGTGGCTTCTGATGAAAAGTTGCTAGAAGCTTCCCCTTTGTCTGACGGAGCCAATACCAGCCAGCTCTAAGGCGGACCTGCTGCCAGCCAAGGCCAAGGAGTGAGAACATGTAAGAGAAACAACCCTGCAGACACCAAGGTCAGTGAAGAAGGATGGGGAGGAGGTGCTCCAGGTGACGGAGCAGAGATTCCCGTGCAGCCCGTGTGGAAGACCATGGTGAGGCAGGCTGTCCCCCTGCAACCCATGGAAGTCCACGGTGGAGCAGATATCCATCTGCAGCCTGTGGAGGACCCCACGCTGGAGTAGGTGGCTGCCTGAAGGAGGCTGTGACCCTGTGGGAAGCCCGCGCTGGAGCAGGCTCCTGACAGGACCTGCGGATCCATGGAGAGAGGAGCCCAGGATGGAGCAGGTTTTCTGGCAGGACTTGTGGCCCTGCGGAGGACCCACGCTGGAGCAGCTTGTGAAGAACTGCAGCCTGTGCGAAGGACCCATGTTGGAGAAGTTCATGGAGGACTGTCTCCCATGGGAGGGACCCCACGCTGGAGCAGGAGAAGAGTGTGATGAGTCCTGCCCCTGAGGAGGGTGAAGCAGCAGAAACAACGTGTGATGAACGGACTGTAACCCCCATTCCCTGTCCACCTGCGCTGCTCGGGACGGGGCGGGGGGGGTTAGGTAGAGAATCCAGGAGTGAAGTTGTGCCCGTGAAGAAGGGAAGGGTGGAAGGAAGGTGTTTTGAGATCTGATTTTATGTCTCACTACCCTACTCTGGTTGATTGGCAATAAATTAAGTTCATTTTTCCCCAAGATGAGTCTGTTCTGCCCGTGACGGTAATTGGTTAAGTGATCTCTCCCTGTCCTTATCTCGACCTGGGAGCCCTTTGTTATGTTTTCTCTCCCCTGTCCAGCTGAAGGGGGGAATGATAGAACAGCTTTGGTGGGCACCTGGCATCGAGCCAGGGTCAACCCATCACAGAATCTCAGAAATATATTTTCCAAGTCTAAGAGTTTTGCCAGTGATATAGCTGGACTTGTCCACTTACACAGAAGACTTCGTTTTCTTTTCTTTCAGATCAGTTTGTAAAAATCACTTGTGATACCATACATACATATGCAACAATGTGGTTGACTAGAGATGCTATAGACTGCTGCTTTGGGTTCCTGAGGCTACTGGTACTGCCTCCTATGTTTGTACAGGGGTGCATTAGCTGCATGGCCATGCAGTCCCTAGGTCTGGGAGGAAGCTTTGTGGTTCAGGGACAATTATATTAGATGTCCTGTTTATTGTCTCTTACGAATGCAGTAGTCTTAAAAATAATGGCAACTGATATATAATGGATGGTTATATGCCTCTTAAAAACTATTTTCTAGACTTTACCATAATGCTTTTTTATTTTAGCTCTTCCCTGTTTCAAAAATTTTCCCAAAGTTATTTCAGGAATCTTACAGGATGGGTTAATGAGAATTAAGGGAGCAGTTGTACTCATACAACCTCTCCTTCATGGCTTGAGTAATAGTGTACAGGCAGGGTCGTAAGGATTAGTGTACCTGGCTTAGTCTTTTGTTTTATTGCATTTGGATCCTTCTTAAATGCTAAAATAGGTTACTTTTTTCTCAAAAGGAATGGTTTGTGCTTCCTTCAAAAGCATTTGGGGGAGATGTTCCAATTCAGAATGATTCAGTTCCAACCATGAGGCCTATTGAAACTGTATTTTGAAGGAAATCAGAGTTAATTATGAAGGATAATAGTGGTATTGAATGGATAACAAGCAACCAGTTATTTAGAACTGGGAGATAATACAGTACTTGAGGCATTTGTTTAGTTGTTTGTAAATCTGGGAAGTGATTCAGGTGCTTGAACACACATCTGTTGCCAATTTAAAAACCACAGAATTACACCATGTATCCAGCTACTGTTTCAGAGGATGTGGACATTTCATAGGACCTGTGTCACATCTACTGGTCCATGCAAATATCTTTGATATTATAAAGGGTCTCAAATGCCACTAGACACTGTGCTTAGAGACTAAATCCCACCCAGGTGCCTGCCATAAGGGAAGCTTGAACCTTCCTGCATGATTCAGGCACAGGTCTTCAGAAATGTTTTCACATTATTGGTTTTCCATCCAAAATCACAGCTGGTTTTGGAGAGAAAAATGTCAGTGTACATGTCTAGATACCTTGAAGTAAATGGGCTCTAGTCTTTGTGTGGTACTTCTCTGTCTACAAGCATAGTAGTGAGTGCTTATGTGTGTGTTGTAAACATAACCACATTAGACAGGTGAGGTGTTCTCAAATTACGTAGGTATGAGTCCATAGAGTTCTTCCGGGCAGTATTCAGAATGGGAATTTTCTTGTACAGATTCCTTGGTAACATGACTGGGATGCCTTTTGGGAATCAAGATGAGGATACTAGACCTTCTAACAAACAATTTGTCAAATTTATTCTGTAATGGAGCTGAAGGCTTTGTTTACTGCTTTCCAGTCTTATTCCCAATTGTTTAGAAGCTCAACCTTAGGCCTGGTTAAAAACAGCCTTTATGTTCATTAGTTTTTAAGTTTAATCTAGGCAAGGTAGGCAAACTTTGGGAGTATGTGTAGAGTTTGTATCTCCAATTATGCTTTAGGGACCGGGATTAGGAACAGGTGGTTCCCCACAACCACCTCCTAAGGTTCAAGGGCAGGTGTGAGTGCTGAATTTTTGGGAAGAGTTTCTTCCAGCAGGCATGGACAGATGCTGCTTTCACAAGAAGCAGTGGCAAAAAGACAGCCCTCAGCCCTTAGTTTGAAGTGCTCAAATGCTCCAGACTATCCCAAGGTGTATTTGTAGGACTGAATATTTTAGTGTTGTAGAAGCAGAGATGGAGCGTTGGAGAGGACAAAAATTAAGCATGTTCTGTTTCTTGAGCACATTTTTCAATCAAATTCACTGATAATGAACAGAAGCTGTATGGTAGCTTTACTATTTCTGTAGCATCTGCTGAAGGTTTATTATTTAAATGAAGTTACATTTGTCCCTTCTCTTAAGCAAACCCATGCTAGTCAAGCTTGATTTGAAATATAAAAAAATTAATTAGTTATTGCCTTCTGTGGAGAACTCCAAAGCAGAATTAACTAAATTATGAGTGAAATGTACCTACTATGAACAGCGTGACTTAAGTATCCTAATTGTAGTAATTGGATACAGAGTTTGCTATTTTGCACTTTCAGGTGTGCATCTGTTAAATAAATGTCTCCTTTTGGTCTTACTCATTTTATGCTGTTGAAGAAGCTGGAAGGTAAAGTAAAGTGGAAGGTAAAGCATTGCTTTCCTTCTATTGGACCCATTTCCCTTGAAGAGTCCTTTGGACTTTTTCTTCTGTGTACCAAACAAAAGAAACATTTCTGAAAAGAAAATAAAGAGCAGAACCTGATCTTAGTTGTACACCAAGCTCATAAGCCAAGTGTAATTTATCTTGTCTTTTGGAAGCTAATTATTCAGTTAACTTTACCTGCTTCCTGAACTTTGGATATCCCAACAGTAAGCTTCTATTATATGCATTGGTATTTCAGTTAAAGATATTTTGTATTATCCAAAAGTGACCTTCTTATTAGAGCTTTATTATTAAAAGAAGTTAATAAAAATAAGTAATATTGTTTCCCTGCCAAAGTAGAGGTCCAGTTTATTAACTTCAGTAGTATTAATCTCAGTCTCTATCTCTTCTGCTCAGGGAATGTTACTAGCTAATTCCAAAAAGACATTTGGCTTTTCACTGTATGTCATAGTTGTCTGTGTCCAGGCATAGCTATGTATTATCTGTGAGATGGACCTGACTGCACACTGAAGCTGATACTATTACTGATAATTCCTCACGTTAATCTGCCTTGGTTGCATAAAGGTGCTCAGACAGGTTTGTATAGATAGTATTTAACAAATTTTTCTAGAACAGCAATAACATGATGATTTTTACCTCTCACACAATTAAGTTACACTTAGATACTTCTTGTATAATACCATTAGCTTTATCATTGCAAGAACATTTTTCAGTATAATTATTTTCTGCTTTTTGCTTTTCTTCTTGGGTTGCTGAAGGGTTTTGGCATACAGACGCATCCGTTCTCTTCCTTTATGTAATGTAAGGTCAGTTCACCCTCCCAGATCAATTTCACTAATGTTTTGAAGTGAAGTGTTGTGGGAGACCACCTTCTGATGTTCTGAATGGGCTAATGTACCTGTAAACTGTTCTCCTGGGAGAAGGTGAGGGGATGGACTACTAAGAAACAACTTCCCAGCATGGTTTAGAAGCAGTGCTAGAATGGGAAAGCTTCTTTTGGTAAGCTTTTCTTGTGGCCACCTTCAAACCTTTTGTGGTCTTTGGTACGGTAATCAACTGTGGAAGTACAATTAAGCCCCACTGGTGGCAAGATTCTGAGTCTGCTCTAAACCAGGAGAGAAGCATACCAGAGATGTAAAAGCAGACGAATACCCATTGAGAACTACAAGGGCATTGACAGGGTGTGCAGAGAGGCGGTTGGAAAAGCAGAACCTCAGCTCTAATTGCAGTTGGCCAGAGATGTCAAAAAGTACAAGAAAGGGTTCTTCAGGTACATAAACAACAAGCAGAAACAGAAGGAAAATAATGGCCCACTGTTAAACAGGAGAGGTGAATTGGTCACGGACAGTGCTGAAAAGGCAGAGATTCTCAGCACTTTCTTCACTGACACTGTTGGGCCCAGGCCTTGGGAACAAAACTCCAGGTTGAGGCAAACACAGACCCACCGTCAGTGAAGGAAGAGTTGGTATGTGAACTATTACAGGAGCTTGACCCTTGCAAATCAATAGGCCCTGACAATCTCACCCGAGGGTGTTAGGAGAGCTGGCTGACGTCGTTGCAAGGCTGCTCTCCTTAATCTTTGAGATGTCGTGGAGATTGGGGGATGTCCCAGAAGACTGGAAGAAGGCTAATGTCACCCCCATCTACAGGAAGGGCTTGGAGGAGGATCCAGGCAGTGACAGGCCCATCAGTCTTACTTCAGCCCCTGGGAAAGTTATGGAACGAATCCTCCTGGGGGCCGTCACAAGTCAAATGAAGCACGTGACTGGGAAAAGCCAGCACAGATTCACCAAGGGCAAATTGTGCTTGACAAACCTGATCGCCTTCTACAACAAAGTAACCTGCTCAGTTGATGTGGGGTGAGCGGTACACATGGTCTAGCTGGATTCCTCCATGGCTTTCGATACGGTTTCCCACAGCCTCCTCCTAGAAAAAATGATGCGTTACGGCCTAGACAAGCGGTCTGTGCGGTGGGTGGGGAACTGGCCGACCAACTGGCAACCTGTCACAAGTGGGGTCCCCCAGGGATCGATATTGGGCCCGACGCTGTTTAATACCTTCAAAAGCAATCTGGGTGATGGGATCAAGTGTACGCGATGAAGCTTGCCGATGACGCCAAAGTGAGTGGGGAAGTGGACGCTTTGGAAGGGAAAGCCACCCTGCAGGAAGACCTGGATAGGCTGGAAGAGTGGGGTAACAAGAACCTTGTGAAGTTCAACAAGGACCAGTGTAAGGTCTTGCACCTGGGAAAACGTAATCCAGGAGTGCAGCAGAGGCTGGGATCTACCCGCTGGGGAGCAGCTCTGTGGAAAGCGACCAGGGGGTCCTGGCGGACAAGCGGCTCCATATGAGCAGTGTGCTGCTGTGGCAAAGAAAGCCATCGGGATGCTGGGTTGCATCAACAAGGGCATCACCAGCAGAGAAAAAGAAGCCTTTATCCCACTCTACTCAGCGCTTGTCAGGCCACACCTGGAACGCTGGGTGCAGTTCCGGTCCCCACTATGCAAAAAAGATGTGGACGGGCTGGAGAGGGTCCAGAGAAGGGCCACAAAGACGATCAAAGGCAGGCGAAGCCTGCCAGAGGAAGAAAGGCTTGCAGAGCTGGGCTTGTTCAGCCTTGAGAAAAGAAGGCTTAGGGGAGACCTTATCACCATGTTACAGTATTCAAAGGGTAGCTGCAAAGAAGACGGAGACTCCCTTCTTACAAGGAGTCACATGGAAAAGATGAGGGGTAATGGGTACAAGTTACTCCTGGGGAGATTCCGACTGGACGCAAGATGACAGTTTTTCACAATGGGAACAATCAGCCATTGGAATAATCTCCCCAGGGAAGCGGTGGATTCCCCAGCATTGGACACTTTTAAGATTCGTCTGGACAGGATGCTGGGCCATCTTGTCTAGACCGTGCTTTTGCCATGAAAGGTTGCACCAGATGATCCTTGAGATTCCTTCCATCCTGATATTCTATAAAGATTACTTTTTATCACAGGTTGTGTAATGTTTAAAGGTTTGACTGGATCTGTACAGAATGTTGTTTTTAAAGCATACTATGCACAGCAGATAAATACCGTTTGTTTTTTTTTTTACTGTTCTTGCCTTCCGATTAGAGCTCAGAAGAAAGATAAAAGCCTTTGTAAGTGTTTTTTTCTGCTACAGTAAGCCTATTATGCTTGCTGATTAATACTTGTACAAATTTTTATTCACAGGTAGTTGCCCAGTTGTACTTGGCAGTAACTTCAAGTTGTTTATTCCATTAAAATTTAATTGTAAATCTTTAGCAACTGTTGTAAGCAATTCTTTTACCTCCTGAAGCTGAGTTGCAAAGAACCCGGCAATGCCATCTCTGTGGCCAGTAGTTAGTGTTGGAGGCTTTATCCTGTGTGCTTGCTGTTCACTGCAAGAATGTGTTACGGAGGCTCTTACTCCCATCTGAACAGGTGCTGTAGCATGGTCTTATCACAGCACTTATGCAATTATGTATTATGTGTGTATTATTGCATCAGTTATTTTTGCTGAAGTGCATCCCATGTCCTCTCAGTCATCCTTGGAGACATGCAGCGTGTTACTGAGCTGTCGTTAGTTCAAATGTTTTCTTTCTCTCACTTATCTATTGTTTTTCATCCTCCCTTTACTTGCTTTGGACATGAACATCCATATTTACCTTCCATACACCTCCTGCTTTTCCTTTAGCGACAAAGTTTTCTGGAACGGAGTAAGATGAACTGCCTGGGTTTGTTTTCAACCTCTGTTGATGGCACGGTGTGAAAGAGAGAGGCACAGAGAGCCCTCTATTAATCTAAAGCAAAAACCAACACACATCCCCGTGCCTAGCATTTAAATTAACATAGATGTTATGTATGTTGAAGGTGGATATTTGCTTATGGTACATCTCCACATCTAAGGCAAGTCTTTAAGTCTCTATTGCTTTGGATGCAGTTTGTCTCGCTGCAGGGAATGGAATAAGTTAAGGTGATGGGATGTAAAAATGCAGACATTTCTCAGTCTAACAACTGAACTACGTCTTATGTTCTTGGAAAAGAAAGTTGAGTTATTCTGAAAAAAAAAGGTTGTTTTAATTATTTTTTTTAATTTTCTTTTTTTTTTAATGACAGCTATCCTTAGTAGTGATCTCAAAACACATCTAAAATGAACACATTATTGGGCCAAGCCACATGTTTGGCATCACACCAAAACAGTATTGGGTGTAATCACAGGAAACGCCTCTCCAGCTGATGCTAGCAGGAACAGTGTTAGGCAGCTGGTGTTTAATCCCATGTGCATGGCTAAGATTGTGAGAGAATCTGGAGGGGGTTAATACTCTATTGAATGCATGGCTTGCAATTCGATTATTTGGTTTTTAGAGGGTTTTTTTGGTTTAGTGATTTATATAAAGATCCTGAAATTGTCTCTTAAATGAAGGATGGCACGCACAAGCACTGTTATGCCTCCTCATTATGCTGAAGCATTTGTTTTAATTCTGGTATTCACTGAGATGAATACCATGTATCAGGCAGCCACTATTTCTTCCTGAGTACATATTCCTTAATCTTGACATTTCCCTTTCAAAGATTGCTATCTCCAGTCAAGACTGGGTCAGTATTCGACCCAGACAACTTGAGAGAATTCCAGTGTGATGTCTGAGCCTTTTGCAGAAAATTAGATGTCTGAAAGTGTACAATTGTTACTATATCATATAGCACTGCTTATAAAGGTGCAATATATGAAGTTGGAAAACATTAATATTGTAGTATCTTGCTTTGGCCTGCTACCTATGATTAATGTCCCAGACATTATTAAACCACTGTTATCCCTGGCTGTCAACTTTGATGCTAGGTGCTGTATTTGTACTGTTTGCATCAAAAATGCTTGGATAAGAAGTTTAAGTGAATCTAATACAAATGTCCCCATTGTTGTGAAATAGCTTTTTCATCTAATGCTTTTATTTGTTTCTTTAAAATGGCAATGAGCAATACACACTGAATAGAACGTGGTGGGTTTTTAAATACTGAAACTTATTTGTAAATAAAATATGAAGTTTATCTTTGTGTTAATGAAGCTGCTGAGGTTAATTGTAGCAATTCTAAAATGTGTTCATGTTACTAAAATTTAATACTTAGGGCTTTATTTATTTTTATTTCTCTTGCATAGTAGTGTAAAGAAGTAAAATATTCTCTATGTGGATATATTTAAAATGTCTTAATGTGTCCCCATGGTCTTGCTGCTTTTGTGTTTGATTTGGATAATGCTGTGCTAACATTTATTTTAATATTTTTTTTAATGTATTTGAAGTGCAAAAAGTTACTGTACTGTCCCTTTATTTTTTGTATTCCCTTATGGCTAGGATATCTTTTGTCCTTTTAGCTTCCTTTTCCTTTGAAATGTTTCCACTTTCACAAGTGAAAGTGAAAATGGCATTTCATCCAAATACTCTGATCAATAGCAACCTGCTATTAATTGCCAATGTCTAAAGCCTCTTTTTCTTTATAGTGTTCTTTGATTAGATTAGTAATTGGTAATAACTTCTTCCGGTTTTATAAATGAGAAGTTTACATAGACAGCAAGAAACTTGTTAATAGTTTAAAGAATTATAGGCAATATAGGCAAAAATTGGTAGCGTGGGTTAATATTCCTTAAATAGTTTAAACAAAATGACTGCTGTGAGGTTTTAAGGGACCTATAACAAGTTAAATACTAACAGCTACAGAAGCTGGTACTATAGGACAGCATAACTGTGGATTTTACCTGTGATTCTGTTAATGCTATATTATTACATCATTTGTAAGTAAAGAAGGATTTGTGTTCAACTTGAAAACTGAGGTACCAGATTTGAGCAGTCCCTTTCTCTTAGCCCTACTGGGCAGCCGGTTTGTTCTGCTAGAGAGTATAGGAATTAAGTAAATTTAAAAAGGGCATCTCTTTGACCATAACCTCTGTAACATTTCAGTGGAGAAGAGAAAGCGACTGTTCTGTTATTTGCTTGTATAAAAAAAATATAGGAAGGCCAGAAGTGGGATGAAAACTTAAGTAGTTGGTGAAAATATGAAGTGGAAAACTTCTCTAGTAATGTTTGTTACCTTTGTAATATTGCTAGCATTTTTTTAAAATGTTTCAGTTTAATGATTAAAAACCTGCTGAGATTATAATCCATGTTTACTGTTAGGTTTGCTTTCAAACAATAAAGTTTGAATGGTTTGAAACCTGAATTCTGAGTATAATCTTTCATATTTTATTTATATAAAATCAAATGTTTCAACGTTAAAATCACACTTGCTTTTTAAAAAAATAGGCTTTAAAAGTTAATTCTTCTTCACAAAGCTTTAGAAAGGTGGATATTGCTCTTTCTGCTTTACAAACAGAAGCTTGGTGGAAAGTTAAGGTGGGTTTTTTTGTTAAGAGGCAGGAAATCTGAGATAGTTTTAGGAATCACCAAACTACAGTTCCTTTTCCTAAAAATTGTTAGCAGAATGGGCCCAAATTGTCCTTACTTGATGCGGGGGGAGATATTTTTACCATGTAAAGTTGTACTGATCTTAAGGTTAAATTCCCATTCCACTTGTCCCTCTACAAACATGAGATAAGATGGTACTTGTACCTTTTTCTCAAGGGGAAGTGAGCAGAAGAATGGCAAAGTTCATCTTGCATCTCTGTATGTGGGCCCTGGTAATTAGGATTTAATTGCTGCTGCCTTTTAGGTCCTTGTTCCAAAACCAGCAGATCTAAGCAGGATTATTTGGCAGTACAGATGTTTCAGATCAAGCTGTGGGCAAACATACATTTTTGTCAAATCAGAAGGCATTAGTTACCCTTATGGTGGTGTGGGAAGACAAGCAGTAGCTCATCCACTCTAAAGGCAGTGTGATGCAGGCAGGTATCTACATCAGCAGGCTTCATGTGAAAGCAGGTAACTATTTTTTTTAAAACAAATGTAAATTTACGCTGCATCTCATAGGGCCACAGCATTTTTGACCCACTGTTTAGAGCTGGCTCTAGTATGTTGCAGAATAATAGTGTAAGTTCATAAATTTTACCTTGTTTTTCATGTTAACAGTAGAGTAATTGCACTCGTTCCCTGCTTTCTAATTGATGGCTATTTTTGTTTTCTTGTGGTGCCCTGGTGTGAGGGTGGATGTCATGGACCAGAAGTGAAGGGCATGTGTGGGGTTTGCCTTTAAATGAAGTGCAGAAGCCTTGGGCAGTTGCTTTGCTCAACCAGCACCCTCAGGGACCAGCAAGTTCTGAAAGCACATAGGCATGCG
Organism: Pandion haliaetus; assembly: GCA_013401275.1. Lineage (NCBI taxonomy): Eukaryota > Metazoa > Chordata > Aves > Accipitriformes > Pandionidae > Pandion > Pandion haliaetus. The sequence goes on along the minus strand of VYZV01007181.1, from coordinate 7,293 downwards.
CTTTCACACTAGTATTAGTGTGAGCTCAACTGTAGGGCTTTGGGGCTGGATTTGGCTCTTTGGCCAAGCCTGTGATCAGGGAGGTGGGCCCTTGTCCTCTGGGGTCCCAGGTTTTTTATTTCAGAAATTATTAATAACTTGATTAATAAAGGAGGAAGAAACCCTCTTTAAAATTCGATTTCCTAACAAATGGGCCTGCTTGAGATGCTTTAAAATATCCTAAAAGTGTGTTTAAACTTTCATAGATTACTGTGCATGTTATTTCAGAAAGGACAATTAAGGTAATAATATTGCAATTATGTTGTTATATGGTATTGTAAAGGACCATAATTCTATAGAAAAAGGTATTCAAGTGTAGGTATAAAATAAATAGGCAAAACGGAGTGATCTTTAACAGCTAATGGCAGTGCTGTCATTGGAGCAGTATGAGAGTGATCTGCCTTTTTTGTTGGGTTCAAACAAAAAAGGTTGGGTTAGAGTCTGTCAGATTTTGGACATGTTACTTCCCTTCCGTAATGGTGGTTATAATGTTCACAGGCTGTTTTCACTAGGAGCTGTGCTGGTATGAATTACATGTCATATATCCACTGAACATCTCAAAAGCTGCAGTGTTCCTTGGCTCTGTCTGCTTCTAGGCTTGAATTTGAACATGTCCTCTCTATCCCCTTCACAGTTAAAGATTTTGTATTTCCACATGTTTTAGCTTCATCATTATAACATTTGTCTCTCAAATATCAGGTGTTGTAATAGCTTTTCTCAAAAAGCATCTTAATGCGAGGTCGGAAAACAAGCAGACCTGACAAGTCAGTGACATTTCTCTGTCTGTTACTGGAACGCTGCATCTGGATTTGATTTTGTGCTGTATTGCAAAGTTGATAACTAAAATACAAATGCAGTCATTAAATGAAGGAAAATGTTAAGGATAATTGGATTAAAGCAGGGAGTTCTGTACAGTATATGACTGGGGGGGGAGGAGTCATTTTATTAACTCTGTTTTAAGTTATTTCAATTCTGGATGGCTGATGGTCTTCAGGCGTGCTAAGAATGATGCAGATCATTAGGTTTGTAATGGTATCATTAATTGTTTCAAAAACCACCTAAATCTGTATCTTCTCTGCTACCATCAGAAACTATAGCTGTGCATTAAGCATTCATTAAACAATTCAGCTGTGGGCATCTTTTGAAATTAAACAACTTTGAGAATGGTTTCAGCAAAAGGCTTGGAATAAGTACAGGTTCAGATGGAGAACAGCTGTGTTTTGCTGTATAGATACGAGCCTGTTTCACAGAGGAAAGAAGACCATGCAGAAATAGGCTGTAGTCCTGGAGAGTGCGCTGCGCGTTGTGAGTGTGTGTGTGTGAGTTCCCAGTTGTGAGATGAGAGCACCCCGAGGCATACTTTTTTCAGTTTTCCAGTAGCCCTTTTATTCCCTTTATCTCTTATAATAGTTCAGTGCTATGCGTATTACGACCTTTTTTCCTGTCGTAATTTTCTTTGCCTGTTTTGCTGGTTAAAAATGGCTAAGCGGTTGTCAAGAAGGATGCCCTTGCTGCAGCGCCGGCAGCTGTTAATGACCTGAAAGCTCCCAGAGTGGGCTGGTTCAGAGGATATCTTCCTGTAGGTTGTAATCACATACTGCTGTTGGGAGCTAAAGTTCAGTTACAGAGATTTCACTAAAATACTCGTGTTAGTGGCACTAAAGGAATAATTGCCACTTTGCCTCATTGCTGGTAACTTTTCTTTAGGGAGGAGGCAGAAGAAGAACCTGCTGAGTGACCTGTGCGTGATACCATGTCTTGCCTATGCTCTGTGCCTTTCACCTCCCTTCTACTGAGTCTCAATTATCAGCATTTTGAGAGAGGTTTTTTTAAACTTGTTTAATTGAAGTGCCAGCCAAGCTCTGCTTGCTCAAAAAGGTCTTTCAAGTTTGTGATGCAAGTTTGTATTTATAGCATTAACAAAGCCACGTTATTTGTTTTGTTCTCATCTAGGTGCTTGAACTGGGATTTGATTTCTCATCCTATGGATCACTGAATGAGTAACAGATGGCCTTGCCTCGTCTTACAGGCGCTTTACGCTCCTTTTCAAATGTCACTAAACATGAGGATTACAGTGAAGAGTTAGCTGATTTAAGGGTAAACATCTTTTTCTTTTCCAAAGCATAAGCATAATTGTAAAGTATTAGTGTGTATATAGTAAGAATTGTTTGCTTTCTTCATTTGCATTGCTATTTTGTAAGAGTAGGCAAGCAAGACTGAGCAGAGTGTGTCTAGTTTCCTGTGCATTCCTTCATAGTGTCCTCCCTCAAACTCAGATTTGCTGTAGCTTTGTGATTCATGCTAGGCCCTTACAATCACGATGTGCTATATGGCTAGGGTTGCTTGGCAGTGTTATAGTACAGCCCTGTTACTTCATCTTTCAGAAAGTTAAGTCAGGCTGGCCTGGTATGTTTTTAGCTCTGAGCTTATGCAGAGCTGGGGAGCCAAACATTTCCCTTTGATTATTAAATTCACCTGAGATTCTTGCTGGGAGATGTTTAGAATAAACTTTGTGATACTGAATTTAGGTACTTCCCCCCCTCCCCCCCCCTTAATGTGAAATGAAATGAATTTGGAATCTTGGGAGCTGTAAATCTCTCCAGGTTGCAAGAGTTTGGCTTTACAGAGGATTCTGCCTTGGAAAGAGTAATGTAGTGAGAGAGAGCGTGTGTGTGTGTATCCTACTTCTTCCTTACACTCAGGAAAGGGTGTAAAGAAAGGTAATAGGGAAACTGTTTGCAATTGTTACTACATACTGAATGCAATTAGAAAGAGGTGTTTTTATCTGATTTTTAATTTTAAAGAAACCTCCATATAGTAATTTGAAATAAATTTTTAAAAAAACAATTATTTTGTATTTTCAGACTAAAAGATCAAAACTACATGAACAGTTGTTGAAGTCTGATCTTACATGGAAGAAGATAATAAAGTTTGTTGATGACAATTTGGACAAAAAGGAACACCAAACTGTAAATGGTGATTTAAAAACTGTATTACAAGCTGCAAAACAAATAGGTACGTTTTCCTTCTTTAGTAGTCTAATAATATACTGGTTTGTTGTTGGTTGGTTTTTTTTTTCAAGCTGCTTTCTGCCTGCGTATTTTGCATACTCGTACAATTTTAGTTCTGCCTTGATGCCAGGCTTGCCCTGAAATATCTTTGAAACTTCAGTTAATCTGATACGTATATGCACAATTTGGTCTTCTGTTTTGTTTTTAAAATATGATTCCGTTGTTATATGGATATTCTTGCTTTTTGATAGTACTGTTGTGTAGTGTGTGGTATGGTTTGTGATCAACCTTTAGCAAGCAAAAGCAACAGCTTCTTTTGGAATGGCAATACTCTGAGAAAAGAACAATCTTGGTGTTACCTGCTTTAATTCCATGTGATTGGTATCATGAAAAATTGGACGGCTGCTTAGGCAGATAAAAATGTAAAAAAAAGTTTTCTGCTTAAAGCATTTGCAGAATTTTAACTTCATCAGCTCATAAACTAAACATATGGCTCAAGCTCTAGCTGTCATATATTTAAGATTTTTCATTTCAGTCTAATACGGATATTTTCTCCTTTTCTGATTGTGTTCCAAATATCTTGAATAGGACCCTCAGTAAAAAGACTGAGAGAATTAATAATTTGCCTTTTTTTTTTTTTTTTTGCATTATAGACCAGAGGGTTTTTTACCACAATACAAAAGTTAACCTGCCTCACTTGTGTTTCTATTTCTTAACAGTACTTTTGGAAATAACTAGCAAATTGAGAAAAAAGCCAAATATCTAAACACACACTTTCAAAAAAGGCTAGAGAAGTTATTAATGTCCAGCATGTATTAATCAGTTGTGCTGTACAGTTGCACAGATGTCTGTTAAAGCTGTTAATGGTTGTAATGGCTATTGCTTTAGTGAGTCATCACAAGAAAAATCTTGAGTATTTCTCAAATCACTGATAAAAATGTTTTAAACTCATCTGACAATACACGTTCTAAACATTGCTTTGTGATTCATTCCTTCCATGTTAGCAACATAACTGTTATTTTTACCAATTTGGTCCATTTTTTTAAATCTTATTTTTTCTAATACAAGTAGTAGAGATTGTGCTGTTAGTAGACTTTAACCTCTTCAGGCCAGAAGTTAAGAATGTGGCTGCCTGTCTTTCTGAGACAGGCCTCTAGGAAGGTCCACCTTTCCACCCCAACTCAAGTACCTGCCTCAGTGCACAAATTTCAGCTGGCACTTGCGATACACAAGGTTTGGGGGAAAATCGTGCAAGATGCGGAGTGAGTTTGCATCAACTGTCAGTGCCTAAAGTTAATATGGAGAAGGTGCAGTCTGTATTGATAATAGATCTGTATTGATTGAGAAGATCTATATAGTTGTTTTAAATATCCACTGGGTACAGTTTAATCATAAGAGGTACTGGAGTAAAATGTTGGCCAAGTTAGGGCTGATAAATATATAGTGACTGTAAAGTTTGCAATATAAAAAGAAAGACCACGTGTAGTATAGCAAGTAGGAAAAAATGTCTGATGATGGAAAAAAACGGTTATAAGCAAAATAAGTATTTTCTACTCTTAGCTGCTTAGCTGCAAATGTTATCTATGAAAATAATTTGACAGATTTGTGTTTTCTGTATTAATGACAGAAACGAGTATTAGCTGTGTAATTTTTTAAGATTTTTTCTTTTTTTAATTTTCACTTTTTGTCAAAGATGGCTGCAAAATACTTTCTATTGTTTTCTTCCCTGCTCCACCCCCCCCCCCCATGCCCCGAACTTTAATAGCAGGCCCAGTGTGGGGGGTAGGTAGAGCAAATGGAAAGACTTGAAAGTAATAGGGGTAAATTTTTCTTTGATGGAGTGGAGAGGACAAAACAAATGAAAACAAATGCATGATTAGTTAGAACTAGTTAGAAAGAAACCTTCAGCTTTGACAATTCTGAATAAAGATGGGTAATGTTATGGAGACACAAACCAGAATGGATTTCGTGACTGAGGCACAAACTGAACTGACGGTAATGTTCCAACCATCATCATCAGAAACATACAATAGGGAAAGTGAATTGTTTGTATGCCTTTTTACTTTAATGTCAAGGATATGCAATCTCAGCCTAGGCAACAGATACTGTAATATTGATTTACTTTATGGGGAAAATGTCACTTACTGAAATGATCTGATTGGCTTAAAAACAAAAAGGAAAGAGTAGCTTCAAGTAGTGCATCTCTTGCTATCTTGGCTGGCTCATGATATTCAGAGGGGAGGGGTAGTTTTTTCTCAAGACATGCTTCCATGAATAGGAGGCATTGATATAAAGGAGAATTAGCACATAATAAATGTAAGAGCCTTTTCTCAAATCCTTCAGTACAATTGCTCTTTTGGTTTAGTAATGTATACTTCTGTTCTGACACAAGTAAGCGACTTTAAATGATGATGTGTATTTGTATGTTAGCAATACAAGAGTGAGGTTCATGCAGCCACACTTAGGTCTCTAAGTTTTTAGATGTTGGGTTTTTTTTCCTGTGATTCCTATATAGCTAATGCTGAGAGGGAGGCTGAACCACCTTTTTCTTTTGAGATACACACATACACAATATATATGTAAATATATCTTGGTCACGTATCTTCCATATGTACATATCCAGTTATCCTGTAAATATCACCTCCAGTCTTCTCCATGAACTTTTCAGCTTTTCAAAGTGCACCATAGGGAAATTCAAGAGAAATACTGAATTTTTAGGCACCTCCATTTGTATGTTAAATTTCTAGTTACTCAGCCTTGTTACATCTGCTTAAGCTGGATTTCTTTTGCTCTTTCCCATTACATTGTGGGGAAAAAAAACCTTGCTTTTGCTGGGGTTACACCTAACCTAAGTTGAATCAAGTCACAAGTAACACCGTCAAAGTAATTAAGACTCTTCCCACTGATTTCAGTTAGTTTTTTAGCAGGCAGAAAATGGGGACAGAGTAGAGCAAATACATAGGCCCATAACTGAATAGCAGAGGTATACAGAGGCAGGCACAAGACAGTTTTGATTACTGAAAAGAGAATAGCCACATTTACTATGCCAGAAATGCCATTTCAGGCATTTAAAAAATGAGTAATATTGTTCCTTTTAAAAGAAATTGTTTGTTTGGATGGCTAGTTGAATTAGCCATACCAGAGGTTAATCATGAGTGTTATCGCTTAAATTGTACTGTTCTGTGCTGGAGTTCTGCTGGTTGATCTTAATATAACTAAAGAACTGACCAGATAAAGACATCTTGACAATAGCAGCTTGTAAATCTCCCCAGTGAGATTTTAAGATGTTTTAAAAATTATGCAATCGTGTAAGAAATGCTAATTCTACTAAAAATGTTGGAGTAACCTACCCAACTTTTTAGAACACATTTTTTAAACTTAAAAAAATATTCTGCATGTTGTCCTCATATAAAACAAACTAAAAAATCTAGTATGCTGGCTGGTTTTCTTTAGTTTATGCTTGATAACTTTTAAAATTTTGTGTAGTTAGTGACATTTTGGTTCATCGTATGGTGTTTTTGCTTATGTTTTCCTTGAGTACCTTTATGAATATTTGTGTAAGAGATAAATTCATGTTTTTTCTCTAATAATATATTTATTTGCACAATATGATATTTTGTAGATACAAAATATCTACAGACATAAATTCATGCATTTATTTGCTTTAATTTCTTTGGGCAATTTTGCTAACACACATCCTGTAGTAATTCTACTGGGAATTACTACAAGAATGTAGTTAATTCCCAGCTGAGCTCTGTATGTTTAGTCTGTTATGAATATTCAGATTAGGCAGTGAATAAACAGTGAGACAAAGTGGAAAGTTGTTACCTTTAAAAAGCTCATAAATATATTATTGTGAGTTTAAGACTTCAGGCAAGTTTTTCCTCTAACTCTGAAAAATAAGAAAGCATTAGTAATCCTTAATATGAATTTCTAGTAAGTAGAAGGATAATGAAGACAGATGCTTTGCTATTGTATACCTTTTATAATTCAGTACCTTGCAACAATTGCTACTTGTTGTTACGGTCTTCGTTTCATATCTCTGTTGATGAGACTTGCAGCAAGAAATTGAATACAGTTATGTTATAGGCAATGAAAGAGAATTAGTTTGAAGTGTATACACTTACATTTGGTTTTGGTTTTGTTAACAGTTGGAGCTGAAAATGGACAAGAAGCAATTGAAAGCGGAGCTGTTTTTCTCTTTAAGACATTTCACGGGAAAGAATGTGTTGGCCATGATGAG
>VYZV01007180.1:19953-34746 GCA_013401275.1 Pandion haliaetus | reverse complement strand
TGGCCTCAAGCCAGGGGTAAGTCAGCAACCTAGCCATTTCTCTATAGACTTAACAATGTCATTTAAGACTTTTAAACTTCTTTCGGGAGGCCTTTTGTGCCCTTCAAAATTTTTCTTTGTCTTTGTGCAGTCAATGATAGCAATTTGCAAGAGGCAGGTAAAATATTTTAATCCAAGATCCCTGAAGTTTTAAAGCCATGAAATTTCCAGTGTTGTTCTATTCTACACTAAGAAAAGAGTGTTCTTCTATTCTACACTAAGAAAAGACAGGGTATTTTTTGAAATACAACATACAGAGATTAACTCCAGAATATCACATAGTTCAGGACATTCACTTGAAATACGCTGATACAGTTTTGAACTCTTGCTTAGTTAATTGATTAGCTAATGATGAATACTTCCAATATGAACACTCATATATGGGGAATATGAGGTTTAAATCCTGAGTCCAAAACAATCTAAAAATAATCTGAAAATGGGGTCTACTATTTGCTGTGTGCCAAACAGGACATTTTTTTTTCCCCTATTTTGACCAGAAATACTCTCACAAATGTCAGAAACAGTTTTACTTCCAAGATCCATGAAAAGTTTCTGGTTTTATAACCAAATCAAAAATTCCGCTAGAAAAAAAGGCAGTTTTTGCAAATTCCTGGCTATCTCTGCTCACCCATGACCATATGTGAAAGCATCTATTTGTATTTAGTTTATATCTACCTTGAGTGATATAGCTGCAAAATTATGGAAGTAAAAATAATTGAAATAAAAATGTTACTTTTGGTGGCCTTTGCAATTATGTAGTTTTTAATGAGGATTTGTAATCAAATGTTTTTAATATGGAATCTTGAATATGAATCCACAAGACAATAATGTTAACTGTAATTAAAATCTGGAGAGAAATCATAGATCTTTATTCTCACCTTAGACTTCACTTCTTCTAATTTGTTATATTGTCTGTCACAGACATGGACACAGAAGGGAATGAATTAGAACCCCTTTATGCTAATATGGATTTCAACAAGAAAACTTTTAAAGTAGCTGAGGTGCGTATGTTTGTGTGGTGTGTGCAGTCCCTAACATTCTTTAACTTGTAGGTGAATTTTTGCTGTAATAAGTTTGTGCCCCTAAAACTGCAGCAAATGCAGTAGCAAAATTCTGCCATCTTTGTAGAAATTTTTAGAATGAGGGCTAAAATAAACAAGGCAGAAATACCTCATATCATATGAATTCCAAGTACATCTTTCTTGGCATAAAATCTTCTAAACCACTACAGATATTCAGCTAAAATCTGTTGTTGTTGTCCTAAATATATTCCTTTGTTAAAATTATACTTCTAACCCTTTTGGGTATTGACAGCCTATTATTTTTCATATGTGCCATCTTTATCCAGAAAACTGAAAGAACAACTAATTATATCCTTTGCAAACGAGTGTAGCAGAATAGCTTTTGTTCACCAAAATTCTTAAGTCTATTCATCATGAATGCAGAATTCACAAGGATTTTTTTATTGTTGTTTTTAATGTACAGCCACTTTTGTGGCATGTGAAGTTTGACATTTGAAGCTAATTGTATACTTGCTTTGGAGGCTGTAAATTCACCCAGTCAGCTTAGCTGCATTGCATTCTTACTTAGGCCTTAATTGATCATTTTGCAGAAGGTTTTTGTGTGTTGGTTTTGGGTGATTGACATTGGCACTATTATCTTTAAAGGTTGCCCGCACAGTTTTAGTAAAGGCTATGGTGGTAAGCAATTAAAATGAAGGTCACTAAAAAAAAATCTATTAACAAAAGCATAATGTTTGGGGGGAATGTGCTATACCTCAAAATTTACAATGGTTTTACAAAACTAACTGCTTATAAAAGTTTTGCTGACTCATTTGTCTGTGTTACTGAGAAATTAAAAGTAAGTTACTTAAGCAGAATAGCAGACTTCTGAGCTGAAAGTAGAATATAGGCATAAGTAGTATGAAAAAATAGGTGGAAAAAACATAGCCGAAATAGTCCCAAAGTATATACAGTCATATATTTTCAACAGAAATAATAATTACAAATATTGGACTGGTCAGTCTGTTTATCAATGTATGTGTCTTAAATTGGCAGGTGCCAGTAAAGTTCTTGTGAAAAATTTAATTTTCAACATCTTTATTAATGATCTGGATGATGGAGCATAGTGCACTCTCAGCATTTTTGTTGATACTACAAATCTGGGAGGAATGGCAAATATGCCAGAGGGCTGTGCTGCTGTTCAGAGGCACCTCAAAAGTCCGGAGAAAAGGGCTGACAGGAACCTCATGAAGTTCATCAAAGGGAAGTCCAAAGTCCTACACATGTACCCATGCACCCCATGGTGCATTAATAACTCCATGTACCAGTACATGTTGGGGGTTACGGGCTGGTCTCTGAGTCTCCATCCTCAGACATACTAAAAAACACATCTAGACAAAATCCTGGGCAACTGGTTCTAGGTGGCCCTGCTTGAGCAGGACAAGATGGCCTCCAGAGATGCCTTCTAGCTTCAACCATTCTGTGACTGTGATTCTCAGATAATGAGATGATGTAGTCTATCTGCTTTTCCTTGTATGCTCCCAAGAGCTTCAGTTTTCGTCATTCTCCCTAAAGCTTTCAGAAGAAATTAGTAAAGTTGTCTGGTCATCTTTACATAATCAGTGTGAATCTAAAATTAGTTTTCACTTCAATGAGCAACTTCAGGTGGCTCTTCTCTTTTTGTCAGCAAGAAATTGCCACTGTTGAACATACATCTGTGCACTTAGTTGGGACACAGCCAGAAAGAATGGTCTCATGGAGCATGATTTGTGAACAAATACATGCTTAGGAGGTACAGGTTTTCCACCTTACTAAAACCAGAAAAGGAGATCTCTAACAATTTGTAATATTATTCTACAACTGTAAAATTTAATGTATAATTACTGTTTCTTTTGTCATTTTGAATGTTAGATTTTTCTGCTTAAAAAGTTATTTTCGTTGGCTTTCATATCATTAATCTGCACTAAAATTTGCACTGAGAAAATCGTAATCTATGACTTTATTATAGGTCTTGGAAGATACCGTACACTGACATTTTAACAGGTTGCTTGCATACAAATGACTAAAATATTACTAGCATTCTTTGTGGGTTTATGTGCTCCCTGCTTTATTTATTTTCTTCCAGTAGTACTGATGTTCAATACATACTGAACTGCTTGATATGAAAACCTGTGAATAGGGGGTACATGGAGTCATTTGTTCCGTGCTGTTATTTCAAGCTCTGTAAAGCAAGCCGTTTATCATCCCTGAAGGCATCGGGTCAAAACATGTCAAAATCTGTGCTGAAACCAAGGTCAACGGTGTGCTGAAACTGAGCTTCCAAGTAGAAGATAGAGAAAACTCTCTTCTCTGAAAAGAAGCTATCCTTTAAATATTGGCAATGAAAGTAAAACTGCTTTGTGATATGTATACTCAGGGTAAATCTAATGCAGAGATTTGTATACCCCTCTCTCAAAAGTCTGAAAGTTATACTAGTCTTAATTATTAGGGCCAAGATACCAGAATAAACAGACAGTAGGTCTCAGCCTGTGGCAGCATCCAATGTTTTTACACTGTGTTAGTTGTACAGTGCTACTCCAGTTGGTGAGAAAGAGAACCCATGGTGCCACACTTATCAAGTGGAAGATCTGTTTATCTGCTCAGATGGCTGGTTTAATGAAAGAAAAGACAAGTTACAGGTAAAACAAAAACAAGTTCCAAGAAAATCCTTTCAATTTATTATCTTTATCGCATACATATTTTAGAAAAAGTATTATCTCCTTTGCACATGTCCTGTAGGTCTTAACTCATCTACCTACTTTAGATGAACCACATCCAAATATGCTTTGCTTTTCCATGGAGTAAAACAGCAACTAGACTTGTGCAAAGCATTTAACACTGTCCCATATGACATCCTTGTCTCTAAATTAGAGACATATGAATTTGATGGATGGACCATGCAGTGTATAAGGAACTGGCTGGCTGGTCTCACTGAAAGAGTTGCGGTCAACAGCTTGATGTCCAAGTGGAGAGCAGTGATGAGTGGCGTTCCTCAGGGGTCAGTATTGGGACCACCGCTGTTTAACACATTTGTCAGTGACGTGGACAGTGGAATTGAGTGCACCCTCAGCAAGCTTGCCGACGACACCAAGCTGTGTGGTGCAGTCAACACACTGGAGGGAAGGGATGCCATCCAGAGGGACCTTGACAGGCTTGAGAGGTGGGCTTGTGCAAACCTCATGCAGTTCAACAAGGCCAAGTACAAGGTCCTGCACATGGTTTGGGACAATCCCAAGCACAAATAAAGGCTGTGTGATGACTGGATTGAGAGCAGCCCTGAGCAGAAGGAATGGTGGCCTTGGTTGACAAAACGGTCAACATGACCCGGCAATGTACATTTGCAGCCCAGAAAGTTTACTGTGTCCTGGGCTGCATCAAAAGAAGCATAACCAGCAGGTTGAGGGAGGTGGTTCTCCCCCTTTACTCTACTCTCATGAGGCCCCACCTGGAGTTCTGCCTTCAGCTCTGGGGCTTCCAACAGAAGGACATGGACCCATTGGAGTAAGTCCAGAGGAGGGCCATGAAGATGATCAGGGGGCTGGAGCACCTCTCCTATGAAGACAGGCTACAAGAGTTGGGGTTGTTCAGCCTGGAGAAGAGAAGGTTCTGGGGAGACCTTATAGTGGCCTCTCAGTACCTAAAGGGGCCCTACAGGAAAGCTGGAGAAGGACTTCTTACAAGGACATGTAGTGAGAAGACAGGAGGTAATGGCTTTAACCAGAAAGAGGTTACATTTAGACTAGATATAAGGAAGAAGTTCTTTACTGTGAGGGTGGTGAGACACTGGAACAGGTTGCCCAGAGAAGATGTGGATGCCCCATCCCTGGAAGTGTTCCAAGGCCAGGTTGGATGGGGCTTTGAGCAACCTGGTCTCGTGGAAGGTGTCCCTGCCCATGGCAGGGGGGTTGGAACTAGATGGTCTTTAAAGTCCCTTCCAATACAAACCATTCTATGATTATATGATTTTATGAATAACTAACTCACATACAGAGATTTAGACTGTGGCTTTACTGCTTCAATACATGTATTTCACACTGGTCTCCTAATACCTATACAGACTCACATGTTTTAATCCACAAATGAAGTCAATCTAGCAAGTAAATAAATTTTTGTCAAGGTTCACTTACCGTGAGTAACAGAGAATATATACAGAGGGTACATAGAGGCATTGTAAATTTTTTTTTTAATATTGCAGGATGTAGCCTTTTAATAAGAAGGTTTTAATTTTTTAAAGACCACAGAGTATAAGTGTTTAAATAAAAAAACCAAACCCAGTATCTGTAAAGAAAAAAGGATAGGGCATCCAATTTAATTCTCAATATTGCTCCAAAAATAGATGAAGTAGATGTGGTTTTGTTGCTATAATTTTGAATAAAAATACATTTCAAAAAAAGTAACACCCTTGTATCTTTGGCACTACGTATCACTAATGGTAGTACACAGTAAAGAGCTCTGAAGGAGAAAGTGGTAATTAAACCAGGTCTTTTTATCATCTGGAGAAATGCCAGTTGTTTAGAAAGAAACTGAAAGTGGTGATAGTGCTGACTGGTGTGCTAAGAAGAAGTATATAAGTAAACATTTGCAGTTGTATGCAACTGAAGTATAATTTATTCTAATCACATTTACCAGAAAGGGTAGCTCAGCTGAGATTTGCCTGCAACAAAGTTCCATGAGTTGGTTCAAAAATGGGTGGTAGTGTGAAATTCATCACATTGCTATGTTGAAAGTAATTCAGTTTGAGGGGCTGTGCACAAGAAGCAAATAAAATTTAAGATATAGAGAAGTTTATTATTTATTATGCCCTGACATCCCACTACATTTACACTGAAGGTAAATACAGAAAATACTTCTGACATGCTACATGGATTAAAGAGGGGGGATTTTATTAAACAAAGGAGGAAGACTGTAAGGAAGATAGCAAAGATATGGTTAAGGAAGCAAAAACAGACTTGCCAAGTCTCTTTCAGATGTATGCTGTGACATATGAGTTTCTGGTAGGACTTTTATGATCATATGACTAATCTGGAAGGCATTAACAACTTGACACTATCCTTCTGCCAAAAGTTCCACTTAGCATTTGCTCTTCCATGACCTCTTTTCCCCAACTTGAATATGACATAAAATCTAAACACTATTGAAGAATTTGAACAAAATAGTTGACAAACATAGAAGTAAAACTGCAGATTAAGGAATAGGCAATTTTTTTTCTTTAATTCTGCGTGCAGTTAACACTCATGGATGATAGAAAGCCAGTCAGAATATTTTAATTATTTAATTTGAAAATTATTGTATCTTTTAAAAATAATTTTAGTATCAATTAAACAGACATTTTAATTTAGTCTTCACCCCTGGCCCCTGAAAACACATGTGGTTTTCAATCTATGTCTTTAGAAAACTAACAAATTTTGGTAGAAAAGAAATTTTAAGAAAAAATATCAGTTTCAGTTTTCACTTTGTTGTTAACATCATCACCATTATCATCATCATAACTATTATTAATAATAGTTTATTTTATCTGAAATAGCCAATTTATATTCCCCTACTTTATCACTCTCTGGGCCAAGCATTCTTTAGTTAAACAATGGACAAATGGCTTCGCTTTTTAATGACGGAAATTCTTCAAAGGGGACTCCATTTATCAGCCAAGGCAGGACCACGGTGACTATACTTTCCACCTGCAATTTTGTGCAGGATGTAGATTTGCCTTTTGTGGTTCCTCTGAATAACATAGGAAATGTATCACAGAAGAGATAGTCAAACTTCAATACCTGAATTTTTTCACAACGCAGGAATATTATTCCTCTCCATTACTATACAAATCAGGACATGAAAGTAGAAAAAAACCCACAATGCCCAATATCGTGAATTGTTAACACAACTGTGGCATTAAATTAGAGTTTCATACATACAAGGAATCACTGTAAAAGGGGAAAATTAGAAGGTAAATCCTAACAGGATCATTAAAAGAATCAGTTTTCTTCTATTTTAAAATTTTTCTCCTCTATATAAATGGGAGCTACATTTGACAATAAATAAACAGAAATCACCACTACTAAGCATCCAGAGCTGTGTCTGCCTAGAGGCTGAAGGATCACTAGTAAATCAGCTGCAATACCTACATAAATATCTAGACAATGAATGTGGAAACATGAACAATTTTTAATTTCTTGTTAACACACCCTTAGAAAACAGAGTGGACTGTTTGGACAGCATGTGCCCAACCCAGAAATATCAGTGAACTCCTGACAAGCTTGCTATCGAAGTACACAGGTCTGGAAGCATGTTTTGCTACTGGACACTCCTAAGGTTCTCCTTTAAGAGGTAAGCACACATGGCCTGTTTTGGCAAAGACATGATTTGGCAAAGACAAAACAAATTTGACATTTTGTTGTCCTGTTGCATTTGTTTCCACAAAGAAAAGAAGGAAAAGAAGCAACAGAACCAAAATTACAAAGGACATCTTCAGGTAGAAGTATATATATGTGTAGGTATTTTGAGTGAAATGAAGTCCACTGTTAAAATATCAAAGAAACTAATAGAAGTCTTTTTTTGGTATGTGTCTGAATGAAACAAATATCTACTTTTCCCCAAAACACTCTTTAACTTTCTATGTATGCTTATTATGTATGATAATGAGTGCATGCTTGTACTCTCCCTCTCCTTTTCCACTTCCTTCCCCCCCTCTCTCATCATCCTTCTCTATTTATCTTAATATATATTCCTGCCTGTCAGAAAAAAGATATCTGGAAATAGATAGTACGTTGAGCTTTTTTAAGACTGCAGTGATTCTCATCTAAGAAGTTTACAGTTCTCTTCACACTAAAAAAAGACACCTCTTTTTTTTTTTATAATTATTTTGTTTGAAGTAGGTTTCAAACCCAACAAAAGTAGTCCTTTATTTACATACCTCAGTGATTATTATGAAAAAAGCATGTTAGGGATTGAATTACTTACTAATCAAAAGAATTCTCAGGGGTGTTTTTTTCAATTAATATTTTTACTTTTGAAATACATTTAATACCTGTTGAATAAATAATTTTTTTTTTAAATGCTTATAAGTCTGATGGAAAAAAACATATCTGTAAGTGATCAGAAACTGTGTCAGGTGGTTAGTCTGCTGAAAGGTAATGGGTCATGAACAGTGCCTTGGAGAGTACAGTGGCAATGTTGGTATGGGCAGCAATAGGTATTACCTGTTAAGGAAAGACAAGAGTACGGGTAGGGAATAAAAAATAGAATGGGTTCCTGATTCTTTCCCTCAAGAGGAAGAGAACTGATCTCCTTTTCAAGAAGAGATTAGGACTCCTCTACCCCTTTTTCCTTTTCCTACACCTTGCAGAGTCAACTCTTTCAGTGTTCCAAGGGCCTGCACTGTTTTCAGCATTGAGGACTGCTGTCACGAGAGGACTTTCCTGATACTTTTTCAGTATTGTTCTATCTGATGACTAACAAGAGGAGGACCTTAATTTTACTTAGAATCTGGAGAAATCAGGACCTGAAATTTCTTCCTTTCCATACAGTTTTTTTTCAGCTGAGCCTTCTCACCTTCACATTGATGTTGTTGGAATGCTGAATAAGAGGTGTTTCACACAGCATCTCATATTCAGATGGTATTGAATTTTGTGCTGGAAACATTTTGAAATACCTACCTATAAATTGTATGTCTTGATAATTTTGGGTTAGCATGGGAAAAACACAAGACTTATAACTGAGGTAATTCAAGAGACTATTAGCACTGTACAATTTTTGAAATAATTCTTACCACCAAACTAAGTTTTCCTGGGCTCTCTGTCTAGCTTGTGGAAGGGAAGATGTTTTCATGACAGTTGATTGAGAACATCTGTATTTACCTCTTGCCTGAACTTGCCTTCTACAAGCAACTCTTTCTCTCTGTTGACAAGAGCTGGTGTAACTTTGACACCTAAAATAAGTGGTATGAATGTTCTGCAAAATGTCAAGCAAATCCTTAATTTTGGGACTGCTGGACTTCAATTGGGTCATGTTCAGCCACAGGCCTGTTCTTAACTCAAATAAATGTACTCTTCTCTGTGTAAAACATATGCGTACTCTTTGCTGGATAAAAAACTGTCTGGATGGTTGGGCCCAAAGAGTGGTGGTGAATGGAGTTAAATCCAGTTGGAGGCTGGTCACAAGTGGTGTTCCCCAGCGCTCAGTACTGGGGTCAGTTCTGTTTACTATCTTCGTCCATGATCTGGACAAGGGGATCAAGTGAGCCCTCAGTAAGTTTGCAGATGACACCATGTTGGGAGGGAGGGTTGATCTGCTTGAGGGTAGGAAGGCTCTACAGAGGGCTCTGGACAGGCTGGATCGTTGGGCCGAGGCCAATTGTATGAGGTTCAACAAGGCCAAGGGCTGGGTCCTGCACTTGGGTCACAACAATCCCGTGCAACACTACAGGCTTGGGGAAGAGTGGCTGGAAAGCTGCCCGGCGGAAAAGGACCTGGGGGGCTGGTCAACTGTCCGCTGAATACGAGCCAGCAGTGAGTGTGCCCAGGTGGCCAAGAAAACAAACAGCATCCTGGCCGGTATCAGAAACAGTGTGGCCAGCAGGAGCAGGGAAGTGATCATCCCCCTGTACTTGGCACTGGTGAGGCTGCACCTTGAGTACTGTGTTCAGTTTTGGGCCCCTCACTACAGGAAAGACATTGAGGTGCTGGACCATGTGCAGAGAAGGGCAACGAAGCTGGTGGGGGGCCTGGAGCACGAGTCTTATGAGGAGCAGCTGAGGGAACTGGGGTTATTTAGCCTGCAGAAAAGGAGGCTGAGAGGAGACCTTATCACTCTACAAGTACCTGAAAGCAGGTTGTAGCAAGGTGGGGGTCGGTCCCTTTTCCCCAGTAGCAAGTGATAGGGTGAAAAGAAACGGTCTTATATTGCACCAGGGGAGGTTTAGGTTGGATATTAGGAAAAATTTCCTCATCAAAACGGTTATCAAGCATGGAACAGGCTGCCCAGGGAAGTGGTTGTGTCACCATCACTGGAGGTATGTAAAAGACATGTAGATGTGGTGCTTAGGGACATGGTTTAGTGGTGGACTTGGCAGTGCTAGGTTAACGGTTGGACTTGATGATCTTAAAGGACTTTTCCAACCTAAATAATTCTATGATTCTATATCACAAGCTCAGACCTGAGCATAGCTTCTTTGGATAATACTTATCAAAGAACAAATGATTCAGAGAGGAAGGGAGACACATGTGAATGAATTACAATATAAACAGAAGAGAGATTTCTGTAGCAGCAGCAATGTGTTCCTTAGTAACTTCACTGCCATTTTCATTGTTGTCACAAAGTAGACTTCCAATTGAGGAATACGAAGCATACATTGATAAAACTGAAAAATCTCTTGAATGCATTTCTATTTTGGATTGGATATGGATATTCTGTGCTTGGCCCTCTGTAATGGAAAAAGTCAAGTAGGAAGTAAGAAGTATAGTCTCGAGTGAGAGTGTGCGCTCCCACACCCCCAGCAGAGTGAAAGGGATAAAACACTGCACAGAGTCGCAACACCCAGGGACCTGCACCAGCCCCTCTTGTGTGCAGGCAAAGCACCCAACACCACAAAGGCAAGCTCTGTGCCACCTATTGGTCACCTCTGATTTCCTCAGCCTCTTTTGAACAGGGCTGCGGAATTATAGTGATTCCACCTCAGAGTGGGCCCTCTGCCCACATGGAGAGTGCAGTTGGATTTTGCCTCAAGTGGACACAATGTTCTTGAACCTGATCCTGATTTTTTGAATAGCAGATCAATTCCTGTAGAAAGCGTGTTCATATATGTTAGTGTTTCCTATGGGGCTTTATTCGTTTTGTCACTGTTAATCTGAGACAGATGATTTATATAGGTGAGATAACCTGATACTTTTCTTTCTAAAACCACTTGTGAGAAAATAGATGTAAGAATATATAAAACTGTAAGAGAAGTGCTGGAACAATATTTAGCAACCAGTCAGGTAGTACGTTCCAACATTTCAGTTGACACTGAACTTAAAGTTCCACAGAAAGAGGGTATTGATTGTCAAAAGTAAGTTTCTGTTATGAAAGTACAGTGCTATATGTAATGAATTCACCAGAAATATGCTAGGCTTACAAGATTACCTACATATGTACAACTTCTTAAAGAATAAGGAGGAGGAATTTATATATATATATAATCTTCTTTCTCACCTCTTTTAATGATGTTTTTAACTTGTTGTATGTGTAACAAAGTTTTAATTATCCTTATTCCTTAATATTTTAAATATTCTCAAAAATTTTCCTCTGCAATAATAAAGAACTTTACTTTTGTGTGAATTCTTCCATTGAGAATTTTACCCAAATTGAGTTTTAAACTTTACAATATATCATGATCAGAAAAAAAATTACATTTTTTTCATAGAAGAATAGACACATTTTTCAAGCAATTCTACCTGATGACAAAATAATAGATATAATGAGCAGCAGGGAATGAAAGAGAAGCTTGTGATTTAAAGCAATGTGATTATGTAAATTATCAACTGAGATATACATACATCCTACTGTTTCATTTGAGTTGTTTCTTTTTTTATTACATGCATAAAAATAAGAAATTAGTTTAAAATATTAATTACAAAAAGCTCATTGGAAATCCATTGGGAAAAACCTATGTATTAATTTAATGACATATGGATCTGTCCCTTCTCACAGCTAATCAAGAACTTGTGCTTTCTTGCAACCTGAGCAATTTAAACAAGAAGCCATTAGCCTGCTGACAAGAGTTTAGAGTATATCATGAAGAAAAAAGCACTGAAAGGAAAGACCTGGAGGCACCACTGAGATAAATGGCATTGAAGGTTGACATGACTGGTAAAAGAGAAGGAAAAGGGAACAAGACATTATGATTTAAAAAACATACCTAGGATGGTTGTACTTTATTTTCCACCACTTTGTTTCTTCCATTCCATTTTTCTACTCATCAGTGTAAATTACAGCAACTCCAGACTGAGAGATATGTTGGGGAGAGTCATGGGAATATGCAAAACCACTTGGGAGTAGAAGAGCGTTCTGTATAGTACCATATGAAATGAGTGTCACCTGAGATCTGACAGGAAAAAGAAGGAAAAGTTGCTGACATAAGGGCAATGGCCATAATATGGACAAGCAGACAGTGTGCTGCACAGCATTGCTACAGCTCTGACTGAGTCAACTGTCTGAGGACTGACTTTGTCTTTCCCAGGTTCCTATGTCATACCTAGGATTCTGTAGTATAACATTTACACAAAGGGTCTGCTTCTGCACTTTAGCAAATTTCCCATTCATCTCAACCATTTTAAAGCTTTAGCACTTCTTGTTATGAGGTCCGTTTCTACCTTTGAAACATAAAAAAAAAATTGGATTTCAGGGTATGGAATTGCAATGTGCACAGTTGGCTATGTTCTGTGGTGCTTTAGGTTTGCAGTTCAGACAGGATTAATTTCCCCTAGCTTTAGCCTTCTAAGTTTTTTGTCTAACTTTCCTTATCGTATTTCCCAAATTTTCCTGGAAAAGAAAGCTTTTATTATTCTCAAGTAATAGCTCAATCATGGTACAAACAAATGCCATTCACAGCATATTCACTTAACCTAAATAATAAAAACATCAGTTATCTAGTTTTCTGTAGTTAACAGGCAGTAGGATGTATTTCCAGAGGACAATTCAGACAATCTTTGAATAACTGGGATAATATACTCTCAGGCAGGGAAGGAATTTAGAAGATTTTAGACTGTTAGATGTAATGAATCTTAAGATTTTGGGTGAATCTCAGAAACATTCAGTACTTGTAATATTTAATTGGAAAATATGACATAACTAATGTGTGTGTGCACTGTTCTTTAGCTGTAAAGTAAGTGGATTAAAGCTTGTGCTTCTAGACAAGAGGTCGTGATGTTAGTTTCTCTTACTATCTTTTCACACTGCAAAACTAATCTATTTTGCCTAATCTTAATTCAAACAGCAATTCAGAAGAAAATGTATTGTAAGAATAAACAATGCTTTTGTTGGAACAGGAAAATGCAGTGAGGTACAGAGAGATATATTTCATAATTTTGTAGGTGCATTGACTTTTCTGTTTAAAGCTTTGAACCCTCCAATTTTCATGATGCTAGCTATGAAACTATTTTGCAATTGGAGAAGAACAAACAACAAGAAAGAAAGAAAAGCAAAATAATATTTTATGCTAAAATTCTAAAAGTTAAAATTCAGAATACATTCCAATCTTGCAAAGAAATGGATTTAGTTTTCAATAAAATCTTAGGGCATTTTGAGGGTTGTGGTTGAAACCCACAAGAAGTATAAAACTTGGGTGTCTTTTGAAATGGAACAAGAAGATACATTTGAATTGATTATTTATTTCAAATTTGGGTTTATTCAAAGAGTGCATTCAAGTGAAAACTCAAAACCTTGCAGTAAACATCAAAGGAAAGTGGCTATTTAGAAATACTATTGAGAGTCACAAAGTCACAACACTGTAGTTTGCTTGTTTTATACCATTTCCAACATCACGTAGAACTCTGTAGTATTACTGACCTCAGCTCAACAGGATTTTGATGCCTGTAAAATTTGTTGTCCATTTGGATAATGCCTTCACCATTGCCTTCATGGAACAAGAATTTTGGCTACCCTAAAGAAAGATGGAGTAATATGTGACCAGTCCAGGCCACACAGCACCAGCTGTTTCTATGGGGATTGTCGGTAAGCTGCTGACCAGACTTTGGAATCCTCTGCCTGAGTACCTATAACAAGTAAACATTAATATTGAAAAATTTTTTTTTTTTTTGTCTTGTATGCAACTAAAAGGAATTTCCAGCACAGATTTACTGAAGGCAGAAATGGTATATTTTTGCAAGGCCTGCTGTAGTACTCTATGTTATGTGATGAGTTAAAAACACAGATCCTTTTTCTCTGTCAACATTGCTGCTGGATCTACCCGTGCTTCCCGGACCACTTCAGTAAAATTAAACACAACTTGGTAAGCTCTTTTTTTTTTATTACAGCAAGTAAAAAATAAACAACCCTATGACTCTTGTCCTTTCCAGCAGCTCCATCAGACAGTCTGAACCTTTCAAATGTTAACTACTTCATTAAAAACATCCAGCCTTATGGTAAAGTGTAAATCCATACTTGCACACCCACGCATGAAGAAAAAAATGTAAATAAATATAAAGCTGCTCTTTGTAGAGTGTTATGGATTTGTGTGGCGCGGTTTTCCTTGGTGGCAGGGGAGGGGGGCTGCAGAGGCGGCCCCTTTAAGAAGCTGCTGGAACAATTTGCCACCCCAAAATGTCAGACGCGGCAAAATATCGGACCCGCCCCTAGGGGGGAATGACAGTGGTAGCGCCTCTGGGAGAACATATTTAAGAAGGGGGACCAGTAGTGTGGTTGTTGGGAAACCTGAGAGGAACATCTCTGCCGATACTGGAGTCAATGAAGAAGGGGGGGCAGAAGGGGCGCCTGAGGAGGCTGGTGGCTCTGCAGCCCGTGGTGAGAAGGCAGGCTGTCCCCCTGCAGCCCATGGGGGTGAACGGTGGAGCGGAGGCTCCCGAAGATGGCCGTGCCTCCATGGTAAAAACCGCGCTGAAGCAGTGTGAGACTGGAGAGCAGCTCGTGGAAAGGACCAGCGCCAGGGAAGTTCGGGAAGAACTGAAGCCGGCGGAAAGGACCTGCGCCAGGTAAGTTCGGGAAGAACTGAAGCCTGCGGAAAGGA